>VWPU01011393.1:292818-354051 GCA_013398955.1 Callaeas wilsoni
TAAAGAAAGAAAATGTGTCCATCTCAAATCCATGTCGGAGTCAGATTTGGGTTTGTCTGTACCCCTGATTCCCAGAGCTCTTCAATAAAAGCACCTGCATATAATCATCCTGTGATTATGTGTTTCCACGCTAACAACTACAATCACTCTTTCACTGAGCATTAAAATATCAAATACAATATAATAACTTTTTTTTTCAAGAAAAATGTGTTTTGTGCTAGCTAATCTCCTTAAGCTCTGTCCTGTTTTTTTAATAGTTGCTATGGAGCCCATTATTTTAAATTACCTTTTTTTTTACATCAGATAAAAGAAACCATTTGCAACAGTAGACTTATGACAGTGTTTGAGTTTTGCATTTTCAAGAATGTGCTATCACATGCTGCAGAAACATGAGCCAATTAGGCAAAATCCATGTCATCTTAATTTGTTTTTCATTGATTTCCTCTCTTGTCAACTGACCTTAAGAACAGGGTTCAGATCAGTTTAAGCATCCAGTATTTATAATGATTTCACCTGTTACGAAGGGTTACAGAATGCAAGGACACTGTCAGATAGATATATGGGAAATGTCTAGAAATGAGAATGAATGGAGTTAAAGTAGCTTTATGGAAATCTTTTCTGTAACCCTTTTTTAAGGGAATTTAAAGCTGCTAAACAGCAGCTTCACTCTGAAAGTCAGTACAATCAGAAAATAAATGCTGAAGTCAGTCGTGTCTCCAGCAATAAATATGCTCCAGACATCTAAAAGTAATCAGCAAAATTCATATTCTTTATGTTAAAATGCCTATAAATAACCTGATATTTTGGTCTTGAGAAGTTTAGGAGGACCCATTTTGGTTTGGGTTTTTTTTTTTAATGGTGGAAGTTAAAATTCTATTTGAAAAAAAACAATAATGAAAGTGAGACAAAGTTTCTAAACAAATTGACATGACCCATGTTTGTAAAAGCTTGTTAATTATTCTACTTTTACTGAATTTCCACTCTGGCTATGGAACATATAATATTTCTGAGACCTCTAATCATTGCATTCATATGAACAGGGGCTGAGTCAATGTCTAGTAGCCCAAAACGAGACATTTGACTGAACACGTTTCTCTTCACCAGATTTATTCTTCAGGTGGGAAACTAACAGGACCTTTACAAATCCTGTCCCAGATTACTGAATACATATTATTGCTGAGAAATACTGTGCTTCACTTTCTGCTCGGGGAGATGGTTCATCCTTTTTCAGGTTTCCTAACTCTTGTATGTGAGAGGAGACCTCTTATCTTTCCTGATTGCTGCAGTAATATTGGTCGGAAGAGAGCTGTTGGTATTCCCATTCTCCAGCTGCAGAAGTTTCCTCTCTTTTGCCCTTTTCATAAGGAGCTTAAGATCACATTGTTTATGTATTAATGCATTTTCTTTAGTATAATATTCACTCTATTTTGTTTTCCCCTGGAAGTGGTGAACCACTCATTTTCTTTAATGAGTCATTTAGTCATTTGTTGTATACATAAATTAGATTTCATAGGATGAATTGAACATTACCAAAAAAAAAAAAAAGGAAGAAAAAAACTTCTTTCAAAATAATTGAATAGTTAGTAATTTTCTAAATTGCTTTAAGGTATCAGTGCAGTCATCATGGAAAATTTATTGTTTGTGTCCCTTAGAAACAGATACTTAAAACTGCTTTGCTCTTTTCTTCATGCATTCCAGCTTTTCTAAGTTTCCCTAAACATGTCCCTATATTCAAGATTTTATAAACTCACATATAGCTTTTGGTTTTTCAGCTGTATATCAGACAGTAACAGAGCTCACTTGGTTCTTAATAAGGATACTTCTAGAAATCCTTAGGGTTTGATGCTGGGTGGTTTGTTTGTTTGTTTGGTTGGTTGGTTGGTTGGGTTTTTTTTGATTGTTGGGCTTTTTAAAATTCTTCCATCATATTTGAAAGGCATTGTGCCTTTCACATTGCAAAATCAGATTCCAGCTCTGTAGGGTGACAAAACTGAGAGACAATGAGAAGGATGAATACAACAAAGTGTACACGCTCTGTCTTCACTTGTGCTGTTATAAACACTTCAGAGAGACATACAGATATTTTTCTTAACAAATAGACAATTTCTTGTTTTATATGTGCCTGTATCCCACCAGTCTGTTTCAGCTTAGTTCAGTTAGTGGGGGCACAGTCATACCACTGCCAGAGAATAGTCCCTAGAGAAACTGAAGGAAGATCTATTCAAATAAAAGATGTTTTGTTTCAGTGGCTGGTTCAGAAATGTTGCATAGTGAAGAAGGAAAAGGTTAGAGTTATAGCTAGGGTTCTTTTTCAGATGGAGTGGGAATATTTGCTTTTATTTGGATAATTTCTAATATATTTCAGAAGTTAAAAACAGTTTAGAAACAAAAACATACGTAAGTTGAAATACTTCCTTTTGAAAATGTCAAATGAAAAAAAAATGTTATTTTAAACTCACCTACCTACTTGGCTTATTTTTTTTTCCTTTTCCTCCCCCTTTTTTAAAAACTTTGAGTTTGCTAAAACTATGCCCAAATTCAGGAAATCACATTTCTTAGAAAAGTTATTAATTCCAACTGGTTTTGCTTGTAGTGCTGGAAGCTAGTTGGCTGAATCATCCACAGATGAAATTATGAAAGTGACTCTATTTCCTCCATTATGTTGTCAAAGACATTGCAGATGAATTTAGTAACATACATAATACCCTGTACTACTGAAATGGGTATATAGTGATGTACTCCTAAATACACTAATTCTAACATTATCCCGTTTTGCAACATGCACATTTTTTCCTACATTTGCACTCTAATTTTCTGTAGTCAAGAACGATAAGGAAACTATTTTTCCTGAGTTCAGATTGTGATTATTATCATCCACTCTCTCTTACAGCTATGTAATGCCTATGAGTAAGTGCTAAATGTTCAGCATTTCAGAAGCTAAATATTTTCATTGAAGCAGATGCTTCTCATGTTCCTCAGGAGCCTAAAACATTTCCTGAAAGTGTTGCTACTCCCCACAGAGTAAGTCAAGACTTTACAAAACCAACTATTACTTTGAAATGGATATTACTACTAGTATTATTTTCTGTGCAACACAATAAAATAAAATTACCTTCTATATGAAATGAGTAATTAGTGTACAGAAGGCATTTATTCCTTCAAACTAAATGTTCTGTTACAATCATAAAAATGACTCTGTTGTTCATCAGCTTGTTTATGTGAACATCTGATTAATTGCTTTCATCACATCAACCTTCCTACTATGGCTTTGATATTTACTAATGAGTTGTGTTTTTTTTAATTTCATAAGTGTCTGAGGAAGCAGTAGAATATGAGACCCTATCAGTATATTTGGAAAATCTCATTGAAATGAAACCTATGAACTAATCATTCATTAATCATACATCACATTCATGTGACATGTAACTGTGATTCATCTTGGTATAGGTACCAGGTACTTATGAGTTGCAACCCATGGAAACAATTTGTCTTTCACACAAAGATATAATATTTAATTAACAGAAAAATAAATGCATTTTTTCCAGAATTAAACGTAAGTGACATAAAACATTACAAAAAGAAATAAATCAGAGTTCAAATTATGAAGTAGAGAGCCAAAACACATTATTATGTGGAAAGAAAAAGGCTTAGAATATAAAGGCAATAAGGAAAGATTATAATAAGTTTTGTCACTGTTCACTCTAGTAGTTTTACTGAAGCTGTTGCCTGCAATATTAGCTATTGGTCTTGTATAACACACACGGCATTATTTACCTTTTTCAACCCCTCAAAAATACTTGTTGTAAGCACGTTAAAATTTCAGAAACAACTCTCTTACAAACTGAAATGTTTATTTTAACTGTCATCACTTGTAATTCAGTCACTAGATTCAGACTCCTCGTTTCTTAGTTTAATTGAGAAAAGTTTCAGACCCTTAAAGGCAACAGCCTTGAACTGTGAATGGAAACTACTTTTGTATCTACTGGTATTGCATTGCTGAATTTTATGTTTCTGTTATATTAGTGATCAACAATTAGCAGCTTATACAGAGGCTTGAGTATAAGCTTCTGGTTTACCCTCAAAAGCCTGTAGATGTTTTCCTCCTTTCTTTTCTCCATCCTCCCCCCCTTCCCCCTTTCTTCCCTTATTAATTTGTATTTTCTCAAAGTTACTAGTAAAAGATGCTAAATTCTAACAGCAAAAGAGGAATTTTATGCCTGGACTGCTCTAGGGCCAGTGTAGATGCATTAATTACATTAATTGTAAGTTGACAATCGTAGTCCTTAGCCGTCTGGGGCCTTATCCAAGCATCCAAGGCTCACTGACGTCAATGGGAACGTTTCCACTGCCTCCATTTTGGCTCAGGTCCTAAATTTCTGTGGCAAAATATAATGCTGTGAACTAAGCTGTCACAAAAAAAAATGTACTGCAACTCTTCAAATCTCAAAATAGCAGAGTGTATACAGCATTCACAGTACGAATTGTATTGCTGTTGTTCTGAGATGCTTAAGCAGAGAGAAAACTGCTGCTTTTACCTCCAAATTACTGGTTTTCTTCTATAGAATAAAATAACCTATCTCAATCACGTATGTTCTGTATAGGGAGAACAAATTCACTTTAAAACTCTTCCATAATGCAGCTTCTTAGGCAATTCTAATGAGATTAAGAACATTGAAAGGGTGATGAAGTAACTCTTGTGCTTCTCAATAGTAAATTCAGTAGAAGAATTAACACAAATACTTCTCTGCTCTGTTGCCATAGAGCCATTTCACAAAAGTGAAGTGCAATTTTTCCCTCGCTGTTTCCGAGTAAAATGATTCATGCAGTCAGAGAATTTAAGGATAACATGGGATATTAGTAGTGTAGCTTCCTGAGTACTATACCGTTCTATATAGAAATTCCTGCTTATTGCCTTTTTATCCATTGGTACTTTTTAATGACTCATCTGGATCAGTGCTTAAATTAACGAGGCTCCTTGCGTTGATACTTGCAATCTAACATGGCTTGCCTGTTGCATCAGCAACCATTAATTAACGGTAATTGTTCTGTATTAAAAGATATAACAGGGATACACTGAAAAGGTCATAAAAGATAATTACACCTCAGAAAATATATATAATGATAGCTTGTTAATGTTTTAACATGAGGCTTACAAAAATGTAACCTGTTCAGCTCACTCTATGACTACTGCACTTGTATATTGTACATATCTGGCTTTCAGGAAAGACAGAACAGATATTCATTTGGAAATGAAGCATCTCCTGGTGAAAAAAATTTTAGGTGAGACATTTTTGTCTGACATTATGATAGCTTTGAAAGCTTTGAAAGACATGTACTAAAATTACTAAGACATGCCAGTAAGTACGAGGTTTGTCACATTTCTTCCCACTTTGGAATTGCAGCCTTTTGGAGTCAGTGAGTAAAGCATGATACTTACCATAGTTAAGAAACTTGCTATCCCCTGGGCTGGTAAAAAGTGATTTGAAGAACTTCCAGCATTGTTTTATCCACAGGAATGTTATTTAACATAATATAGAAAACTGGGGAGGATAGAACCAAAATTGGGCAATATTATGCAATGGATTTCAGGGGGGAAAACCAAGGTTGGGCTCTCAAATTTCTGCATGATTTGGGAATCTGGCATAAGGCTCACTTTTTTTACAAATGGAGACAAATGGAGTTCAAGAGCTAAACGCTGCACATGATGACTAGGCATCATATTATGCACAAGCTGTGACTCATGAGGTACTATATGAACCATTTTTAATTAAAGTTAATTATTTTCCACTCACAGTGTAAGGAACTTTATGGTTTCAGAGCATGATTCACTCACTTTCTCCATGAAGGTAAACCAAAAATTCAAAGTTTCATAAAAAGATCAATAATAGCAAATAAGGAGACACAGTTCCCCTGAGAAAAGGTAAAAGAACTCCTGAGATATTTTCTGTGAATATTTCTTCTTTTTAATTTTTTTTTTTCCATTTTAGAGAGTGGGGTTTTTGCAAGACTGTTCATTCACAGGCTGGGTAAGCTATATTTAGTGATTTTACTGCTGCGATAACACCTCAGTGAGCACTTTTTTCTTTGCACATCTAAGCCTGTCTGGCCAATTTTAGACTACAAATAACTTCACTGCAGCTGTTGAACGTGACCAGTTTGTCTCCCACACGCTCTCAGCTCAAAAGTGCAAACTCTTCTTTTTCTGCAGAATTTCCCTGAGACAGCAGGCATCAGTACATTTGAAATAGGAATTCAGTGTCTCAGAGAGGGATGCCATGGATAAAGTAGAAAAGGGTTATGGATATGAAACTTTCTTTCCATGAAATACCTCAAAATAGTAACTCATGTATCTAGTTGCTAATGGGAACAATGTAAATTCAGGTTTATGGCTTTCAGAAATGGTCCAGGAACACTTAAGCATCTGTGGATTTAGAGTAGGTTCTCAGAAGTCTGTTTTCAGAAATAATATCTGTCAGTGTGGTTTCATTCTGTCAGTAAGAATTTTTAAGGGACCAAGCTGGTGCAATAGAAAAAGCAAAAAACCAAATCTGATACAGAAGTGCTTCTTTACGTCAGGATGTTGATCCTTTGGCAAAACAAACAAACATATACTCCTCAGAAAACAACTGAAAACAAGAGTAATAGTTTACAGGGCAGGAATTTGTTTGGGTCAATTAAATCGGAAGACTATATGATTATCTGTTTTGGTTGCGTTTTTTCCCACTTGTTCTCAATCTATTTGAGAAAACTAAGATCTAAAACTAAGCTTTAAAACTAAGTCTTTTCAAATTGAAATGGAAAAGTGCTTTTTAAATGATGGCTTAATGTTACTGAAAACTCATAGGCGTTAAGGATGCCCTTTTCCCCTGGGAGAAGATAAATTCATGCTGTATTCACTCTGTTTCTAACTAGCACAAGTCTATTGGCTTCTGTTTTTTTAATCCTGATTTAGGTGGTTATATCCAAGATTATGGTCATATCCTTAACAAATAGAACTGCAAGTAAATCTAAAGCTTTAATTTGACAAGCAAACACTAAAAATTCAAAGCACAGATATAACAATTATAGATTCTGTAGATGTGGAGTAATGGTCTACAAATCTATAGACAATCAAATATGACAAGTCTCAAATTTTAGAGTAAAATATGCAGCATTGAAGATATAGTATATTGATTTTCATTTACAGGCTCTGTAAGTTAAACTACAGGAAAATCACTGCTGATTGTTTAAGGGCTTTTTGTTTTCAAGCTAGCTGCTAGCATACAGAATCAAGTCTTGATTGCTACTCTTGATGTTCCACTTGTACTTAATCTTTCAATGAACAGCAGTATACATGCAAAGTAATGTGGGGAAAGCACTTCAGTGATTTCTCCTGTGTTCTGAAATGTGAGATTAAAAAAGAGTTACGGAAAACATTTGCCTGTTTTGTGGGATGACACAGTGATTTTAAAATCACAAATCTTTTGGAGAAGATAGCAATATTGTATATGTCAGTGTTGCTTTTATTCCCAAAGAGCTAAATATAAGAATATTATTTTCACTGTAATGAGTTTTTGTCTTTATATGAATTCAGTTTATAAACAATAATATGAGTCTTTGCTGAACATTCTTCAAGGGTAAGATTAGAAGAACCTTTTACTTTTTTTTATAATGTAGGTTGAACTGATGGAATAAAACTCAGGTGGCTTCATTTTATAATGTGAGATTCTGAACTGGCAGCTTTAGAATCGTCTAATAGTCTGACTGAATATCAGAGTCAATGCATTGGAGGGGGTGTTTTGCATTTGCATCCAAAAACAGTAGCACAGATAGAATGGCAATTTGGAGATGTGATTGGAATGTCATTTTGAGCATTCTGCACAAGATCCCTCCATGGTTTTTAAACAAATTTAATTTTAAACAAAATTCTTCCATCTCCTAAGATTTCTTTTAAAATATATTCCGAAGTCTTGTTTCACAATTGAATTACTGGTCAAGGTCCAAAAGGATGATGTTTTAAGAAACCTCTTTTACCTAACTGAAAACTGTTAGGAAAGCTCAGGTTTCTGTAAAACAAAGTAATTCTCATATAGGAATATTTTCCTAGTGAAATCTGAGATTCATCAGGGAATAGGAGATTAATGTGAGCTGAAGATAACTGCATAGATTTTAGAGAGGACTTCAAGAGCTAGTGTGAGAAGAAAAAAAATAAAACAATTTTTACAAGCAGAAGGTAAACCTGATCCAAGAATAAGTTTAAAATACTCTTCTGGTGCAAATCAAATGTTTCACATATTAAATTCTGGAGGATAGGCCATGATGGAAGTGAAAGGCTCAGTATGTCTTGAGTCATCGAGGCTCCTGTCAAGAGCTCGAAGTGATGAAAAGTGGCCACAGCTGAACTTTGGCACAGGAGCTTGTTTGTCACTGTCCATGGTGCTGTTGGACAGCGCCTGAACATGTTGTCAACCAGGAGGATGGTAATCATCACTGTTAAGAACAGTCATTCTTATTTTCATTAATATATTATGACTACAATCTTCAAATAAATAATATATTCCCATCACAGTATATAATTCCTTTCCTTTTAAATCTTTTCACGTCAAACATACTGCCAGACACAGCATTGATTTCTGTATACTCAAAACACTGATTCTTGTCTAAGTTTTCAACTCGAATGCTTTTAAGGGTAACTATTAAACCCAAATTTATGAATCTAATTAAATGTCTTTATTGACATTTGATGTCTGTAATTTCCTTTAGAAAATGTATTTTATCTCTCCTGAACAAAGAGAAGGTGAGAAGAGGTGGAAACATGGGTGTTTGGAAGGGAGTTAAGTAAATGGAGACTGAAAAGAGGGAGGTGCACACAGGAAAAAGCATAAAGATAAGGCAAAAAGGAGACAGAATCCAAAATCAAGAGATGGCAACAGAGTAATGAAATGCTAGGAAAATAAAGAAAACAAGAAGAGTGCACTCCTCTGCCTAAGTACCAGATTCTGCTAGTTCTATTTTTTTTTCAGCAGCACCAACCTCAGTACCTCTTCACTCCTATCACCTGTCAGCACTACCTCTCTGCACCATGTTTTACTTGATACTTCTGTCCTTTTTAATTTTCTTCCTAGTCCTTTCTACCTTCTATTTCCCTAAGACAGGTTAACGCTTCATCAGAGCTTCTTGCTATGTGACAAAGGTGGAGACATATGTAAACACTAGACGTTCACTGAGCTTGTTAGTTATATACACCAGTCACCATGCTCACCTTGATGAAACAGATGAGAGATCATGTTCGGAAAACCCAAGAGTGAAATGGGTATGTTGTCCAGAGAGCCTGGTATATAATGCTCTAGGGAATGATTTCTTGCTGCCCATCTGTTTTGTTGCCAAGATGGCAGTTACAGTAAGTTTCTTCTGAATGTCGAATTCCTTCTAACACTCTGAGAAAGAGACCAAACCTTTTAGCTCAGGGACTTTCCCAAATTCAAACAGATGATGAGACTTCAGTACAAGCTTGTGCTGATTTTTCCAGCCTACAGACAAATTCTGTTGTTCATGACTGTTGGAGATTACACATGTGTACATTTTTCTTTCTAAAATCTATCATTATTTCACTTTGAATTCTTGAAATATATCTTGCTGATTTGATGGCTGAAAGCCAATTTTATACTCTTTGTGATCCTCACTGTCTTATATCAATGAGCTCTATCAACAACAGCTTATTTCTTTTTCCCTCTAGCCTAATTTTATGGTTTATGTCTTTACATGCAAATCTTGATGGCATTATGTTCTCTTTTAGGTTTTTAGAAGCAAGCAATTCAGAATGTGAAACATTTAGAGGCTTAAAGTTAGGTACTTGACACATTTGTAAGATCTACTTTTCCTTTGAAACAGCTCAATTTTTATTAGATTTCATGAAGCACTTGAAGCCATTTGAGCCATACATAACACAGCTGGATTATACCTATAAAATAAGAAGATAAATGGAACTGGTTCCAAATATTTCAAAATACATTCTGATATAAAATTGATCTCTCTAAAATTAAATTATTAAAATTTTGTAACCTTTCAAATGTCTACAAGGACATGTAGAACAGTAGCCTGTTTGAAAGCAGTATATTATTGAAAAATATATTTCCACCATTCCTTACTGGAAACCAGAGTTAAGTTCATCCTTGAAAATCACAGCACTAATAAATTTAGGGTTCTTTTAAAATGTTTCTGTATATTAGTGATTTGAATACTTGTAAAATGCAAGGAAACTTATAGTTTGTATTTTATGAGAGCAGAATATTTCCAAATTTGTGGACACTTTATGCTCCATTGGACTGTATTGCATTGTACGCTGTGTAATTGTGACATGAATCAAGCCATGAAGTGCAGCAGTAATGAAAATTTGTTACTGTATTGTCCATTTTGTATTGCAGTGTTCAGTCTCAGAGGTTCTCATTATAGAAACAAACCTCTCTTTCGTCTACCACACAGCCTTCTAAAACTCTTGATTTTTAAAAAAAAGCTGCTAAAAAATAGACAGGTGTTTTTGAGGTTAGGTAGCCCAGCTGGTAGCCAATTCTGAGTTATGGCCATTTTCCTAAGGATCAAAGTCAAGGCTTGAAACACAAAAAGAAAGCTGTTTGTTAAGCATTTTACAGTCTTGTGAGACATTTGAAAGACAGACACACCTGACACATTTGACAGCATAAGGGGAAGCAGAAAATGTGATGAAAAAAGGTGTCTGAGAAAAGCAAAGAGACGTTGTAGAGTTTACCTCCATTCTTCACAAAAAAACATCATTTGAGAGCATTTTGTTTAAGTGCTAAAGAAATGCCAGATTTTGCCTTACCACTTTCTTCTCAGAACAGTTACTTATCTACAAGGACACAAAGTTTGCTGCAACTCAGCAAAATGGCTATATTGTTAAGGACCAAGTTCTCACGCCTTTATTCTTCCCCAAAGTTATTTGTTGTTTTAGTGGAAATAACTACAAATTTTTCACTATCCATAGTTCAACCCACACAGAGGTTATCTGTCGCTCACTTACCAAGTGTTTCCAGAGGACATAACTGCAGTACTATGTTTCGATTCTGTCTCTCACAATGGGAAGGATGGGTTAAGAGGTGACAAGCAAAACTGTGAAGAGCATCAAAAATGGTAAAAGAATAAATATAAATGCTGTTTGAATCTGGACAAAGTAGCCTGCAGTGAGGTTTAAATCATCAGATTTAGTTACCTTGCCTTATGAAACTGTGTGGGCTTCCAAGCAGGGGTTCAGAGATGCAGCGAGGCAGGAGTCAGAGCGAGGAAATGAATTATTTATTAAATTTACAATACCATTTATATATTCTAGTTCTATAAAGCAATTGAACAGTGCTTACACTTCTCCTAGGGTCATTGGTCAAAATCTCAGACACCCACTTAGAAATGTTTTTTCCTAATATAATGTGCACAAGGTCAGAAGATACCAGATATGAATGCTATTTACAAAAACCCTATCTATTGTTTACATAGCTTACACAGCAAAGGAAAAGTTCTCACAGAATGAATGCAAGAAGAGAAAATTTCCCTGCTAACAGCATTTCAGCATCCACAAGGCTGTCCTTGCCAACACATATAAAGGTGCTTGCAGACTAGCCAGGCATTTCAGTGTGGAGAGGAATATCACAGCAAAAGTGAATTTGACCAGCCCACATCTGGGTACCATCAGATAAGATAAGAAAAGAAAAAAAATACGGGAAGAGAAAGGAGAGAGGAAATTGCTGAAAAAAATAAAAATAGACTAGAAATCTGGCTGAGCTGTAATTTATGGCTATTCTAAAGGAACATTGGTTTTAGTAATAACTGTCAGAAGCCTTTTGTGTACCTATGTAGTTCAAATCTGAAATTATAACTGAAGCTGAAGACAAACTGAATGTGGCTTGAGTGCATGTTTCAAGAAGAATGTTTTCTCCAGTTGTTGTTGCAGTTAAGGTGCTACCAGATCTGCCCCACCTTAGCTCTAGTTCCTTCACATGAAATACGTGGATTTTTATTCTCAGACACTTGACAGCTCTTCTGTAAGGGAGGAAAAGAAAGAAGAAAATACATTTTCAAGTGAAACCTCTTCACACTGAAGGCACCAGTAGTTTTACATTTAATTCAGTGGAGCCAGATGTGAATTGATCCTTTTTCTTAGTTGGTGCAAAGAGAAGCAAAACTAGGGTTTTGTGCATGAAAAGAACAGTTCACTGGTGCATGGAACTTATATGAAGAATTCCAGGTGCTTTTGTGATGACTAGGAGATCGAACATAAAAGGAGTTTAATGTAAAGTTTGATAGTGTCATTATCCCATTCCTATATTCCTTTCCATGGAAATTGGTAGCTGCTGACCATCAAAAACTGTTGTGACTTTACATGATCTGATTGTATAACTGAAGACTTTTTGTCTTCTTCACAGTGTATTATCCTGTTTTATCCAGAGTGAAGTTGTGCTCTGCAGTGCTTTAACATTGCCTCCAGTAACAGCACATAGGCAGATACACAATTTCTGTCAGTCCTACCTTGCATTTCAATCATAATTTAACATAATTAAGAAAGTTATGCTTTAAATGTGAATTGCTCCATGTTCAGAATTAAAGGATAAGAAAATTTTATTATTGCTCAAATATCAAGTGTTAGCGCAGGATTATGAAGATGCTTACTGCAAAGTGCCTCTTTAATTGAATAATCAATAACTTTTATGATTTATTGATTTATTTTTGCATGTGTGTGTTGGTTTTAGCATTTCTGGGAAACAATGAGAGTTTTGTATAAGTTCTAAGGTGTGAGAGACATCTGAATTCTAGAGAGAAAATGTGCTTAACCATTTATTTGACTTATCATATTCATACTACAGGCCCAAATGTCTGTGTTTGACAAGAAAAATATATTCCTGCTTGGCAATAAAACACAATAGATTAATTTGGATACTTTATGGAATTTTTTTTAACCTTAAAAAAAAATACAATCTTTTTTCTATCTGAGCAGATGTTCTGTGCATGTAGTATGAAACAAACAAGACAAATATATTTTGTCTTGTTTAACTTAATCATTGTTTCTTCTGTGGAGGATAAGTTTGATTCGTGCTCAAAACCAAAGGTGACCTTGGTGACATCCTTCATGTATTTTCTTCAATACCCAACAAAATTGTTAGATCTTCAGTTTCTAGGAAAGCAAAATTTTGCAAACATGACTAGATATAAGTGAACAACTAAAGACCTGTAAATTTATTTCAGTCAGGAGCTAATTTCAGCCTTCTGCTACCAAAGTAACAATGTGGGGAGGAGAAAAGTACTTATGAAATAATAATAACATATTTATATATAAATAATATGCTTCTATTATTTCTCATTCCCTTGTTAGGAAGCACGGTCATCAGGATGTTATCAAACTGATGATGCTTCATTAACTAAATGGAATTGTAGGAAAAGCTTTAAACACTATCTCTGCCTTATCTTCCCACTGTGAAAGGGCTCAGAAGTTGGCTAATTTCCAAGAGACACTTAAGCAAAGTGTACATGAGTAAGCAATTACTGAGCAAGTAACTTCTGAACTGTGCTGCTTTGAGTGGCAGAAGTGCCCTTATTACAGCAGGAGATGGAAAAGGTCTATAATGCAGAACTTCTCTGAAAAATCTGTCTGTGGTATCATATTCATGGCAAACTTTATAATGCATGGGTAAATGATCAACCTAATTACATTTCTTATATCCATCATAGAAGTTTCCTTCTGTTCCCCATCTGTCTCTGCCCATCTGTTTTCTCTTATGGTTGGCCTGTAAGGTCTTTGGGGCAGGGGTTGTTTTGTATATCTATGTACAATAGCTATGTACAAACAATCCTGCTTTACAACTAGGAATTATAAGCAAAATGATACGATAAATATTTCATAACAAAACTTGCATATGTAAGAAACTGAGCTATCAGTAAACTATAAACACTTGAAGACCTTAAAATGTCAGATTTCAAGCAAATTAAGGGATCCTCTTTAGCATATACATAACTTCTGATTCTGTTTAACCTGTCTTAATAACCAATGTATTTTTCCTTATGTCAGAAGTGCACAGTTCAGCACAGAATTGTTCTATCTATAAGTCTATGAGAGTCAAGATTGTCACAGAATTGTAGGATTGTTGTCATCAAGCATTGCTTCATGGAGAAAACATGGACTGCAAATGCTCCTTTGGGATTTCTACCTAGTCTCCTGGCCTTGTCTGTTTGCAGCATTCTGGGTAGGGTATATTTTCAATGACACGCAGTCCATTCTTTTTTTGTGCAGCAGGTCAGGATTCTGCCTTAAGTCTGGAAGAGTTTCTCTCTCCTAATTTGAGATTATTGAGGTTTCACTGTGACACAAAGGTGTTAAAACAGTCCAAGCAACAATCTCCTATTTTCCCCTAGAATATTCTTGTTTAAAGAAATAATGATGTGGAATTCTTAGGGTGGTGCAGGTATTATAAATATAATACCTGTGGAATAGAATTGTGAAAAATGGTAAAAATACCAAGTTGCTACTGTGTTGATGAAGACAACAGAATGCAAGGGTATTTTTTACACATATATCTATTTTTCATAATTAAAGGATTGATGTAATAAGTGTAAACTGGGTATTTAGGATCAAACTAATCTCTGTTCTAGCTCATCCTCTGTTGATTTTTTGTGTGCATGTGATTTCAGAAGGTCAAAAAATTATCTAGGTGACACATAGAAGTCTTAATTTTAGGATTTGCATCATCTGTGCCACCTGCCTCTGTATGTCTGCTTATTTACAAGTACTATAGCAACACTCCTCACTTGTCTGGCTAGAAACTCACATTTCCCTTTACATGAGTTTCACACACATTTTCTTTAAAATTTCAATAATATAAAAGGTGCTAGAGGAAAAGTTTAGGGGTTCATAACAGAAACAAGAACAATTGGAGTTGTGAGTTTATGACAGAGGCAAACTTGTAGATGTCTTTAAAGCCTGACTAATGGAAAACCAGATTGTGGAGCAGTAAACAAGAAACCTTAGTCCACAGCAAAGTAATTTTGCTTAGTTTACCCTTTGGTGCAAGGTATTTATAACAAGCCAAATTACCTCCATTTTCCTTTAAGTTGGGCATGTCTATAGGAACTCTTTCCATATTTTCTTCAATCATTAAAATACGTTGCACGCTCAAGCTCCTACTCACTAATGCTATTGACATTTAGTGACTACTAATAGTAATTCTCTGGTTGTAGCAATTGCAAGTATTTTTATAACTTTGTCATTTATCTGAACAACAACAATATCTATGATTTCTTTATTACATAGCAATTCCGTGAAAACTCCATGTCAACATGTGCTTTGTTGAATCTCTGGAAAGATCCAATATGTATTTCTAATCTTAAATGTATGAGTTGTTTCAGTAAGAAGCACAGGAGAGGTTTGTATGAAGCACTCTCTCAAGTGGAGTGATGCCTTTCATGATGCACATTAGAGTCCTGATCCCCTGGTATTGCAATATACAGAACGTGCCCTCTTGTTTTTCCTTTCCACTCTGGTTTTCCTCGCAGTGAAAAGCAGCATGCACCCAGCAGTGCTTCACACCCACCTTTGCTTCAATAGGCAGTCAAGACAACGCAACAATTCAGATAGCAGGGATTCAGCTCACAGGGATTCCTTGACACTTGGTACGTAGTGAGATGTTCTGCCTTTCCCACTTCTGCCTTGAAAGCCTTTGAGTGCCCTAAGTTATATAAAATTTAAAAACTACTCTAACCAAGGAAGGACTCTAGCCAGACATTGCTTTAAACATGCAACATAAAATATTTCCAGGCAGTGCCCAGAAAAGAGAGTTGAAGTTCCTAAAGGAGATAAGAAAATATTTTGATAGCATCCTTTAAAATTACAAGAAGAAATAACATAGTATAGTCAGAAATTTTTAAAAAATTGTCACTTTGTCAGGAAAAAAAGAATAATTTCTAGGAAATTTTAATCTGAGGATATTAGGGGTCATAGAAGACGATTTTAGCCATTCCCAGTTTGGTATACGTGAATAAGGTAAATAAGTGAAAATAGGGATACAACAAAAGGCATTTTTGCTGTATGTGTGGAAGGGACAGATCATTGGATTGAAGAGAACCCTGTTAGTAATATAAAACAGGGGAAATAGATTCACAATTTTTGGTACATAAATTTCACCACTGTCCCCAAACTCTTATCAGAAAATATATTTATATTATATTTAAAACAAAAAAGTGTCCTAATAACCCAAGGTATTTATTTTTCTTTTAACTCTGGTCACACTGTTTCAGGTAGGTCTTTATAGTGCATATGGGATTCTACTTCCTTGTATAATCCACCTGCTTTTCTGTAAGTATATAGGAAGTAAATTATAATGGACATATTTTGTGGAGAAAAAAACAAAACAAAACAAAACAAACAAAAACCCCAAACAACCAAACAACAACAACAACAACCCCACAAAACCAAACCCCAAACCAAACAGTAGAATAGCTGAGTTTTAATGTAATTAGAAAAAAATTATACTTTATTCCATTGAAATCTTATTCCATTTTCTCCTTTATATTCCATATAAATACAAGAATACAATATATCAGCTGGTAAGCTATACTTTTCAGAAAGAAAAATACAGCTATATTTAGGCATGTGTATCTTTTGCTTAGATGCTTGTAAAGAAAACTCTTAAACATAATTTTAATTCTTCTTTAAGAAAGAGAGGCAGAACTAAAAACTATAATTTCCTACAATATTTTTATATTTTTTACTTGTTTTAATTTTAGAATGGAAAATTTTTCCTGCCATTCTCATGCAGCTGAATTTTCGGCTTATAGATAATGATATATAAGTGATTAAGGATAAAATAAGCAACTTAAAATTATTCTTTCTGCATCTCGCTGTCTGGAACTCTGTGATTTGTGTAACAGTGCATGCTATCCTTGTTAATCATGACGGAGGCTAACTGGAGTGGCTCAAAAAGAATCAACCCTGTAATAATGAATGCAAGATGCTGAAGACATAAACTAGTTGTGAATAATTCATTTCACTTCAGTTCATGATTTGTTGATGAATAATCATGAACTATCTGGAATTAATTAGCTAATGAATGTTTATGAATAACTGTTGCCTTTGCATGTTTCATGATTTCATGTCTGTTTAGACAACTTCAGAGGAACAAAAAAGACATGAACATGTAAAGAGGAATGCTGAAGAAAGACGGATAACAAAGATTTGTGATTACTTCCAGAATGTTATTTCAGAAATGACAAAAGGTTAGCAGTGTATCAGTTCATTTCTCTGAGGTGATTTTATGAAAAGAAATGTAAGAAATAGGCCATAGTAAAGCAATTTACAGCTACAGAAAACCCCAGCTTAATGCTCTGATTGTTAATGTATTTGTACCTTTACAAATTTTAATTGGATAATCTATCATCAAAACTTTATTGTATGTATGTCAACAACCATAAAATTAAAAGTAAAGGTTTCAAGGATGTGAAACTGAATTTCTAGAAGACAAACTACTTTTGATGTAAGGTATATCTGTGTGTCATTTCATTGCTTAGTGCATTGTCATTCATATCAGGGAAATACTATTGTTTGTTTGAAGTTATACTAAACAATTCACATCTTTTCATCTCATGCACTTGTAAATAATTGTAAACTTTTTAAAAACATTCGGCAAGTTTTTTCCATTGCATAAATGTTTTATTTAATTACATAGAAGTATGTAAATCCCTTTAACAGCAGTTAAGGGCACAAAATCTGTTTACATTTCATAGGTTATCTGGCTGCACATCCTCTAAGAAAATGGAAACAAAGTTCAGTCCTCCAACAATTGAAAGAATTATTCTGTGGTCTCACAAAGTGTTTATTCAGGAAGTGAAACATTAATTCACTCTGATGAAAGCTTAAATTAACTTTAAAAAAAGTATTTTTCACACGAACCCATGAGAAATTAAGTTTGATACCTCAGGATTTGCAAAAAGCTGTGTATTGTGTTCCTAAGACATTGGATTCTTTCTTTCAGGAGGATAGGATAACAAGATTAATGAAGAGCTTAATGATCTTCCGGTGTGATGAAGAGTCGAGGAAGTAGCTGCTGTAAAAGGAGATGTTCTGGTACCAGCTGGGGAGCATTTGTGGAGAAGTCACGGAACGTATTTTTGCAGGGTAGGCAGTTGACTTAGGAAGGTCATCGGGAAGAGGCAGGAGTGGTTGCTAACTTCTAATTCAGATTTTGGTCTTTTCAGAGAGAGGAGGTGTCTGGGCTGATTTGGATTACTTCTGAAGGCAAGCAGTGTCAAGGATGCCAGGACTTAAGGCATCCTAGAGTACTGTATAACCTAGAGTTATTTGTAATTTCCTGCCTCTCTGGGCAGCAGTGTTATTCAAAGCATATGCCAGTGGTGGCCTAGGGCCCTCTGTCTCCTTCAGATACTGATAGTCCCAGATGTTCCTCAAACCAGACTACAGAGTCTCCTACTGATGGAATTATGGACTTATGCCTGTCTGATGCTTCTGAGTGTGACCAGCAGCTGCAGATCAAGAGAAGATATATGGTGCATCTTTTGCAAAGATCAGGTACTGTTGCTGTAGTTTAACCATGATAAATAACAAGATCCTCTGACATGAACTGAGCAGTGCAGAAGTGCTGTGGGTACTGACTGCCCTTTTCTGCCTGCAGACCAGAGCTGGAAGAGCTTTTTCACAGCTCACTACTGTCTAATATGGCAAATTTCTATTCTGGTTTTTTTTTTTTTTTTTGGTTTAGTTGGTTTGATTTGGAGTTTTTTTGGTTTTTGGTTTTTTTTGGGGAGAGAGAGGAGGTCAAATTGTGATTTCTTCTCCTTTTGAAACATAGAGAAAATTAAAAAGAAAAAATGCTAAAGCCATTTAACTGAAACTTTAGTCTGTAACAATCTATAATATTGCACTAAAAATAGTTGAAATTAAATTCCTACTTATATTGCTTTAATAAATACTTCAGTATACTAAGTATATCTTGAGCACTTATTAACTTATCTTTTACTGATGTCTTAAGTTAGTTTCAAAGCTGTCTTGAAGACAGTTGAAGTTTAAAGCTATTATCTGGTATAACCAATAGAACATTGCTTTAAGGTTAGGTTTCTCACAGGTAAAATTAATTCTCATTTTATAGCTAAATTTCATAGAGATAAAGAAAAATTGAGCCAAATTTTTAGCTTAGAAAATGAGGACAGTAGAATCTGTGGGTGACTATCTCTATTGAAGGACAATTCAGTCATCTGATATGCTAAATATCACTTTAGGTAATTTAGTCCAGCTCAAGTTTAAGAGTCTCTGATCCTGGGCCAGAATTTAAAGGACTTGAACCCTTGAAAGGGTTGTAGTTAGAGGCTTAGCAGTGCTTCAGAAGAACCCTACTAGACTCTTATTTGCAGTTATCTCTAAAAACTCCATCAGGTAGAATAATCTGCACAAAAGTGTTTGCATTGTTTAGCCAAACCCCTGAGGAAAACCCCTTTGAAGAGAGGATGGCTACAGGAGGACTAAAACTAGGCTTAGGGGGAGAGCTTCAAAGGAGTTTTTCTTTTCCACTGTAGCAGTACTTTTGAAGTAATTATGTTATGTGCTGGCAGAAAAGGAGGCATATGCTGTGAAAATTGCTTATTGCCCTGTTTGTACCTGCCTTTTTTCTATCCTTGGCAACTTTCTTACAACTGTTATTTGCCGAATGTGTTTGTTTCTCTTATCCTGAGGTTGCAAACTTTGTGTCACAGAATGGTCTCTTTATAGTTGCATGCTGCAAATTTGATTTGAATCCCACTCTAGAGGTCAGTTCAAACACATTCTAGATAAAAGCTGTCAAAAATTGTTTTGTTCTCTTCCTAAAACTCAACTTTCTGGAAGATTGATGTCAGTGTAGTTGTTCTTGAGTACAATTTGTCACAGAAGAATTTGCCTTTTTTTTTTCTAATTAGTTTAGAAAATGGTAAAATTAGGTAAATGGTGCATGTGTAACTGCTCAGTCACCTGTCACAGTTTTCCACTGTGGCTGGGGGTTTCTTCGTTAGCTTTTTTTGTTTGGTTGGTTTTGTTTTGTATTTTTTGTTTGGGTTTTTGGTTTTTTTTCTAAGCAGAGAATTGGTATGAACTCTGAGACCAAGTGGGTGGAGGTCCCAGGTGAAATGGGGACAGTTGAAGCCTTGTTGGTGCACTCAAGGCCTTGGTACAAAGTAAAAATAAATATTCACGATAGCAATTGCAGTAACACTGAAGTGCTGCCAGTATCCCTCCATAGTCACTTACTGGTCAAGGCTTCCATCTTATCTTTGGTCTGTAGTGTAGGCCATAACTCGTCCACTGGTGAGAGGCTACAGAGTTTATCCCAGAGGGGAAATGTACTGTCATGTGCTAAGCAATGTCTTTACTGAGATAGTGACAACAGCCTGTTGAGGACACAAATGCTGTACATTTGGCTCAATGTGTATAATAACTATTTTAGCCCAGGTGTCTGTGATCTCCAGTTAGCACACGGGGGGGGGGGGGGGGGGGGGGAAAGGAAAATAAAACAGGGAAAAAATATAAAAAATATGATGTAGCTTTAGATTGAAGAAGCTTTCAGATAGGGCTTCAATAGAAGTGGTTTTAATTAGATAAGCATCAAAAATGAAGGAATATACATACAAGGAGCATGTGTGAAGAATATAGCAGAAAACTGCTTATGTGTCACAAATATAGTTCTCACAAATAGAACAAAATTCTGTCTGGTTATTTTGCCTATTTAAACTATTTAGGGCTGTCAAAATGCACAAGCCTGTGTCTCTAGTGCAAAAATAGCATTCTAGTAATTTTCTCCTGACTTGACACCACCACTCTCATGCCTCCAAGAATCAATAACACGGTGTCCAGCAGAGAGGGAATATTACTGAATATTAGCTGTCTGAGGCTCAGACTTGTCTTTATCTCCTTTAGATAAATTAATAGCCTGTCTCATATTTCTTTCTGTAACTGCAGAATGCAATTGGAACTCAACACAAACTGACTGTGAAGGTGCTGCTGATTGTTACAGGTTATTCACGTTTCCAGCCTAAGGGGAAAGACATGGGAAAGACACTATCTTACTCAAATTAAGACCTTATCCCTGTCACCTTGTTTGTCAGCAGCTGAACTTTCTTGTGAAACAGGGAAGTGTATCCTTCTGTTAGTTTAAACTGGTACATATGTCTGCCTGCTTTTTAAAAGGAATTTCATGCTGAGAATACATGCTGAAAATGCTCATAAAATTCAGTGGCTTGCTGGGCAGGGTGAAGATGTTAAATTTAACTTACCTGAAATCTTCAAGACTTTGGCACTCCAAAATATTAGACAGCAGAGCTAATGTAACATGAAGTACTGTTAGGACAGCTAATATTTTGTGTTGTGTGGCTTTTTTATATATCTGTATAACTTAAACTTAGCAATACTTCTCATGGAATCTATGGATAGCTCCTCAGGGTGAGACCTACAGAATATTCCTAAGCTACCAATGATTTTCAACATTGTGTACATATGTAGTTAGAAACCCATAATGTTGATTGTAAAACATACGTACTTTCTTGTAAATGTCTCTTGCTCTGAGAAAGTGTCTTCTGTAGTGCTTGGCAGCCGGAGTTGTGACTTTTGGGGTGGAAGGCAGATTTTGATGCAAGACTGATGCAATCAAATGAATCCTATTGAAACACTCTAGAAGTTGGTAAATCTATAATCTAACAGTTTGAGACTCTGTTAGGGGTTGCCAAGATTCTTAACAATGTTCTAGAATTCTAAGTGTGTGAATTTGAATTCTATTGAAATTATGCTTTAAAAGCAAAGTCTTAAACATAGAGGTCACTATTTTCTGCAGGGATTTCTCAGAGGAGATGAAAGATTGAATCTATTTTACTCTTTGTTTTACAGGGTGCTTGATCACCTGCTCATAACTGAAACTTCACTTACTCTGTAAAGGCCTAGAGAAATGCTTGATTTTAACTATGGCCCAGGTTTGGTTCTTGTTTGGTTGGGGTTTATGACTGTTTTTCCATTATTGGCAACTCCTTTTCTCTTAAGTACCCAAGGCATTTGGCTAAAAGGAAAATAAGCATTGTATGAAGACGAAGAGATGATGAACTACAGGGCAAAGCACTGAGTATTTTTTGAGTCCTGTTCAAGGACTGTAAATTATTAAATGTCTTTTTTTTTTTTTTTTTTTTAAATGCACCAAATACGAAAAACACTGAATTTTTTCAAAAGTACGTCAGTGGAAATGCTGATAATATAAAAGAAAAGACTCCCTTGTTTTGCTAGGTATATCTGATGGAGAAATGCAAAAAAAAAGTATATAAATAAGGTTTAGCAGGGAGCAGAAATTGTTAAACATAAGTGATATTTTACAAAAACAGTGACTTGCCTACTAGCTTTTTCATTGGCTCTCATTATTAACATCTCACCAACTATGCACAGTCTACAGGCATAATTAACGAACATGAAGATATACCAGAGAGCCTTCACTGAAGCTATAAAAGTAGTTGCATGGGTCATACTTGCACAATAAAAAGAGAATTTTTGGGTTTTGTTCATTTCAGTGAATATTTAAACAAAAAGGATGTTTGTGTTTTATGGGGAGTTTGGGTTTTTTGGGTTCTTTTGTGTGTTTTTGGATTTATTTCCCCCACATTCTCCTCTATCAGGAAACAAGTGATAACGACAAAAGCAGAGTCAGTGTTGGACTTGATGGGAAAGAGTGATATATGTGGCAACAAAGTCTTGAAAGAAACCTGAACATACTTTTAGTGCTTTTGAATAGGAGCAGTGCCTTGGGAATAAGTTATTTACTAAGGGGATTGATACTCAGGTACATTATCTTGACCCTAGAAATCTTCTTTTCCAGATCATTTTGTCCCTGTAAAAAGCTGCAAGTGAGTGCAAATAGGCTGCCAATAAGAATTTACGATGCTTTGTCTGGTGAAACTGCTATAAACATAAATTCCTAACATGCAAGCCTCAGTTATCGCCCAGGTACAGCAAAGTACTTTCAGCAGAAATTCTAACAATTTTTGTGCCCTTTCCCAGCCCTTACTAAGATATGTTTATTTCTAAAAGGAGTAAATTTGCAAGGGTTTTGAGGTTTCTGGTTTTTGCTATGGAAAAGTGATTATGTTGTTCTGGTTTTTTTTCCTCATGACTCTATTTTGAGGTTAATGTAAAGTCATATTTGAGTTGGAAAATGGGGTCAACTTGTCACAAGCAAATCTGGTTTCTTAATTTTTGCTGCCAAAATCTTTCACTAGAAAAGTTTCAGTTTGTTTTCTAAAATTATCTTCATGCCACCTCCTCAAACTCCTACTCCCTAGCCCTCACTTCTGGAGTGTAATGAAATTATCCACTTTAAAGAGGAAAGTAGTGGAAAGCACAGCAAAATGACAACACTCTTGATGAAGAAAAATCATATGGTGTGCCCAGACAGTGTTTAGCTTGATGGAAGATTACACAATAAACCCTTTACCCTCTAGTTTTAAACTTGCTGTTTTGATGTCAATGTAGTGTCTGCTTTCTGGAAAGCATAAAGCAGAATTTTTTATTGGTTTGACTTTACTGGGGTTGCTATTAGAGGCTATCATTCTGCAGAACGTAAATTGCATGTGTGGCTGCAGAATAATAAAATTACTTTAATTCATTAGATTACAAATCTCTCAGAAGAAATAACACTGGTATTTTCCAGCAACTGCAGTTCAAATAATGCTTAGTTTTTACTGGTCCAATAGAACGACTTTAGCTTGAGGCTTGAATTCTGCTGGGTGCTCTCAGCTGATTGCACAAAATAGGAAAGGTAAGAATTTGTTATCCTTTAATATACATGATCAATGACTCTCTTGAGAGGAAACATAGTGGAAAGGGACAATTCTATCTAGCAGACATTGCTGGGGCAAAGAAGTATGAAAAATAAATACTACTTATGTTAAATTTGATTTACTTAAATACTTGGTTTGCAAAACTGTGTGAAGCATTCAAAGCACTTTGAGTGCCAGAGGGTCCATGAAGGTGAACCTTAAAATTCTGCTTCAATAGACTGTAGGCAAGCACACTAACCACTTTATCAGTTTAAACTGGAAATGTTTATATGCTGTTAAATAGGTCATAATCACAGTTAATAAGAGATGAAGCAGAAATTGTTTTTGTATTCCAACGATTTTAGAGAGACTCTGTATGTCTAAATATGCACTAAATTACCTAAACAAAGAAGAGGAGGCTGTGTAGTCATCCAAATGTTCTTTATTTTTCTTTTCCCTCACCTGAAGTACCAGCAGGAGTCACACCTGAACTTCTATTAATGCCTTGACCTATGGACTGCATGATTCAACTTCTCTTGACTACTAAAGATGCTGAAAATTCTTTAGAAAATTATATTAGAAAGCAATAACAAAAAAAAATCCATAAAAGAGAAGATTTTATTAATTCTTTTAATAAGAAAATGTTGTTAAATACAAACATCTTTTCCTCAGGGTGTTTCTGAATACCAAATAACTGCAGACTGACAGTTATTTAGAAAGTTTTGCTATATAAGCAGTATGCTCATATAAGCTATTGTAAAACAGGGCAAGTATCTTACTGTGCTGAAGCAGAATGTTGAAATAATTAATGCTGAAAACAGTCTTCTTCATCCTAGAAAGAACAGAGGATATAAAAGAATTATGATTCACCAAGTTAAAACACTCAATTGTCCTTTATGAATACAATAGCTCATAGGTTCCTGGTAGTTCATTTTACAGCTGGTACAGAGTTCAAATCAATCTGACAAACTGTAACTGGGTTAAATTGAATATATACAAATATATAAACAATATATAAAATTTTCCTTCACTGTAGAACTTTGTGGCATCAGGTGAAGATAGCAAATTAACTTTAATCTAATTACTGCCTTGTTTATTTTCACAAAATATTGCAATAAGGCTCACCAGAAAAGAGCTCCATTCCTTGATAGTGGGCCTGGCGAATTTATTGGAAGTACATTTTTACAGAAAAGTTAGAGTGTCATCTTTAATGTTACTTTGAAAACCCCATGGGATCACAGAAAACTAGAATGAAATTCTGGCTGTGATGTGGAAAATTAGCATTTTTGTGTATTCTAATAATGGGCAACAAAGACATGAGGAATTCTGGATTGCAGTATGTGGTGGCAGCTACCTTGGCCTTTGCTCAAACTAAAAGAAAGGTCTATGACTTTCCCAAATGTTCACACCGTGGCTAATCACAGCTGCTTTGTAATGTCAAAATATGGGGATAAACCTTTATGAAAAAGCTCTTACCTTCAATGAGAATTTATATGGCAGACTCTGAAGGGGGGAAAAAGAAACTCCAACAATGGAATTGGCATGACAAAGCTACACAGGTTCTCTTACTTGGATGGTTTATCTGAGGTGGTTGGATGCTTAACTGATCCTGCTTGCCAAGTATGTGAGGGCACAATCTAAAGGAAACATGGTTGAGTTTCATTTTCGTGCCATTTGACTTGCCCTCCCAGCACTGTGAGCAGGACCATTTGTCATCTTGTGATGCTACTGATAGATTGACTGCACCCTTTTTGTGTTGTATGCTGAAGTTTGGGGCTTTGATGTAGAAATGCCCAACTTTAAAATTCACAGTAATTTGTTGTATAAGCAAACTGTAGTTGCTGTGAAATCTCAATGAAGAGAAACATTGCTGACACTTCTTGTTCTCCTCAGCTGCCTTTTTGTTTCATTCAGGTTTGATTGTTTCCATATCCTTTGATGGAGGGAAGTGACCATTAAAAATAATTCTCCTTGTGATGTTATCCAGCTTGTTATGCAGCATGATTATAGAAAGTTCTGATCTGAAATAGAAAAAAGAACACAGAAAATAAGCAAGATGTTTGGGATATTTTTTTTTCAATGCTAACACAGGCTAAATATGTCTTCTTTCATCAGTGATGCAATTATTGTTAAAAAAATGAAAGCAACTGGGATCTTTTTTTGTGAAGAAGGAATAGTATTTACTGGGGAAAAAAGTACTACTTAAATTTAATAATTTACTGTTTCATCCTTGGATTTACTAACACTTCCACTTACACAATGTGGAGAATCCTATTATTTGGGCCATGTGGGATACATAATTTGATCAGCAGCTTCCACTGACTGTTGTAGGATCTCTGCTTTTTGACTGCTGTGATATTTGTCTTAGCCAACAATGACGGATACTATTACATATATTAAATGTTATATTAGGCCACAACTTCTTGTGAAGTATAACCTTCAAAGACATCATTTATTCATATGTGCACATAATCATGTGTTCTTTAAAATTCCCTATAATTTAAAAATAGTGGTGGCTCATAGACTAAAGCAATAAAGAATAAAATGGCAAGGATGTTTTCCTATGATATATCTGTAAGGAAGTCTTGGCTCCCATAAATATGAGAGCAGATTAAGATTTTTTTCTTTCTACTGTTTCATGACCTGCCAAAGACTTATGGTAACTCCTTACTAAAAGTCTCCATCATAAAAATTAAATTCTTTCACTTGACTGGAAATGTGTGTGTCAAGCCCAAATCAAAGCACAGCCGGACAAATTCCTTCACTTTTTTTGTCTTTGATGCCTTTTGTTTCTGATGCAACCAAAAAAGAAAAATTTTAATATATTGAAGTTGCTAAAACAGCTGATAATTTTTTTTTTTTACTTACAAGAAAGGAGACAAGGGTTATGTTTTTAGTCTTTAGTCATGGGAGAATGAAATTTTGTGGGTTTTTTTTTCCATTTAAAATTACTTGCTTGGTAATGAAGCTCGCTTTTTTTTAGAGTGGTTACAAAACTGCTCTTCCAAAGGCTTTCATCTCTTAATTCAATTTCCAAATTTTCTCAATAGGCTCTAAACCACCAACCAAAAAAATTGTTTCTCCTGCTGCAGCCAGTCCACCTTCACTGTCATTTAATTATAAAGGTTTCTGTGGTAGTGCTGTCTAAATATTTCTCTAATTCTATTCCCAAAAGGGGAGACTCACTCTAATGACTTTATGCTGCAGGGAACCATTTCTTAGTCTTGTTAGTATACAGGTAATGCTCTTTTCAGAGAAAGGGAACTTTCTCTGTCCTGAAAACTTAAATTCAAATTAGTCAGTATTTGTTTTTTTAAAGGGAAGAGTAAGAATCCATGTATTAAAAAACATTAACACATTTTGATTTATTTTTCCAGTTTATCAACAGTTTGGCTTATCTGTTCTGTAATGTTAATTGGTTAATGTGTTAACAAATAATTAACTGTTTGCTGAAACATTTTTTTGTTGGTTTTGGCTGTGTATTTTATTCTTCATTGAAATTTCCTACCGATTTCAGGATCTAGCTACCTATTTGTCCTGACTAAATAATCATTTCTTTGTAGTTCTCAAATATAAGGTTCTGTTTTCGTCTGGCTTCTTCATTTAGGTTACTCCTGGAAGACAATATGTCTTTGCAGTTAATAGAGCATATATGACCCAAAGAGGGTATAGGTTTTTGCATGCAATTTTCTTCAGTATTTCTTACTGGCTATCATTAAATACCACTTGGAAATCACTTATTTACAGGCTAGGTGCCCAAACTGGAGGTTTGGGGTTCTAGTTTAGCAAGCAGTGTAAAAAGAATAGAAGCTCTTAAATGCTAAAGTGCTGTAATAACATGTTCTTAATACATTTATTGCTTCTCACCTCCATTCCCATGAAGAAAGTAGCTTTTCCCTCCATGAATACTATCATAAAGGGTGTGTGGCAGACCTTTATCTAGGGTTTTAGGAAGGTGGTAACGTGTCAGAAAGTGTGAGTTTATATCAGGAATAAAAGTCTGTACAATTACAAATTTTTGTGGTAATCTTCAATGATCTATCACACTGCCTGTGTGACTTTCTGTGACACAGAAAGTGTCCTGGTTTCCTTCAGCTACTGGGACACCTATGAACTACAGTACTAGATGCTTCTGGAGAATTCAGTACAGAGAAAGATATTAGTCAAGCAGGCCAGCAGGTTCTCAACTTTCCAAAACTTTTTAGATGGTTGAGAAAAGGTGTGCAGAATTTCCTCTGCAAATACTGAATATTAAGAAACTTCAGACAACTGCATGCTGACTACTTTTTAAAATATATACAAGAAATAGAACTTCATTCAAGATAGGACGGTATAAATCTTTCCCATTGAATCTGACTTTTTGTATTGTTGCTTTATGAATTATTCTTTTTATTCATGGGTGGCTAATTGTGTTATAGTCTCATGTGGGGCCATTTTCAGGGCACTAACAAAATATAAATACTGTTAATTTTTGTTTTGAATATTTTGTTTGGTTCTCTGCACTACAGTGTTATGGTTTTGATTTGGGTCTACGCCTATCCCAAAAACTACCTGACCTAACTAAAGCTGTTTCACTGTTTAAAAGAAACCTAAGACTTACTCAGGATTTATTCCATAGCAACCACAGAAATTTCATTTTTAAAAAACAAAAAAAAATTATTTGGTTAATATATAGTCTTCAATATTAGGTTTAATATTAAATTTACAGGCCAGAAGACCACATTCTGGGAAGTGCTAGGTGTTCTGTTTTCATTATTTCAGAGAGAGATCAATGATGCAAGATAACATGGTGTGGATTAATCTGTCTGTTGAGAACTATGAATATTCAGAGTAAGCCTAATGATAAGGAGAAAATAAAGCATGTGACTCAGTGCCTCTAATATGTTTTGGCACTGAGGCCTCAAATTAAAATGCATGAAAGACAACTATTCTTCGGCAAATTCTTTGGGGGTTTTTTGTTACCATATATTCAATAATTGTTTTAGCTATTAAATTCTTAATCTTGAGTGACTAGTGATGCAATTAGTATGTTAAAATAGCCGTGACTGACAAACATGTCTGTTGTATTTTTAACCAAAGTGAGCAAACGTGCATATCAGACCACCTCAGTGTAGTCAATTGTCTTAGTCAGGATTCAGTTAAGGAGGGTAATTTTGAGCCCAGAGGTGCAGGTGGGCAGGTGATTGTGCATGAGATTGAGAGCATAGAAGACCCAGGACCTGATTTGTTCATCTGGCTGCCTCACTTGAAGATCTCTCTAGAATGTGGAAGAAAGTAGTATATGGAATAATTTGAGAACTAAAATATATAAATAAACAGATTTTCCAGAGGGATTGTGGCATCTCCCTCACTGAAAATATTCAAGAACAGTCTGGATGCAGTGCTGTGCCAGGTGCTCTAGGGTGACCTTGCTTGAGCAGGGAGGTTGGGCCAGATGATCAGTTGTGGTCCCTTCCAACCTTACCCATTCTGTAATCTGTAATCCATTAATTTCAGAAATCCAAAAATGTCACCCACACAACTATATGTTTACCAATCTGACTTAATACTAAGAATGTTCAGGGAACAAACTTCAAAAGAAAGAAAAACAGATCAAATAAATATAATTTAGAAACTGCTAGATAGCGCCTTTTGGCCAAAGCAAGGTATGTCCAATTCATCTTATAGGCTTCCCTGATCATTTGGGCAAAGGAAATGTTGCAGATTTAATAGCAGTCATTCTTACAGCTGAGCAAGGATGAAGCAGATTGAACAGCCTGGTAGACTGTGAACAGAAATTAAGAAAATAAATTCATCATGGAGTAATGGAGAGACGTGTTCAGATGGCAAAAATAGGTTGCCATGTTCCTGTTACATGAAAAAAACCCAAAAACCCCCATTCCTCTCCCCAAAAAAAGAAGAAAAACCCCAAAACAAACAAGCAAAAAAACAAATAAAGAAACAAAACAACCAAAAAGGCAAACAAAAAAGAATAACCAAACCAACAAAACAACCTCTGGAAAATCACTTGGGGTCTCCAGGAGGGGAAGCATGCTTAGCCATCTAGTAGAGAACAGCAGTAGTAAAAGGGCAAGTATCTCTTGAAGCGTCTCTTTTGAAACCTCTTTTCTCGAGTTCAAAGATGGAGCTATCCTCTGAAAATGCAACCAAGGAGGAAATCCTTGTTGCTTTCTATGCAGTAACCTTGGATTGTGACATTCAGGAAACAAAGGCTACCCTTCTATGTGTCCTTCACCTCAAGGGCCTTGAACCTACAGATCCTGTAGCAAAAGACCTACCCTAATCATGAGGCAAGATTAAGTGAAGCTCTTTCCTTTGCTCCTGTTGAAGCTAAGAGGCAGTCCAGCAATACGTATAAATTTATTTGGCTTAGTGGTAAAGCAGGCAATTTCCTGTCTAATCCAGTGTTCCTCACTGAACTCTTATTTCAGCCCAATAGTCCTTGTGGTTTGTGATATTTATAGGTAGTTTATTGATTGCTCTTTCTTCCTCCCCTTTCCTCACTCTGAAGTAAAAGGCAAAAACATTTTGCACTTCAGCATGATCAGAAATCAAAAGTGCGTTAGAAACAAATTTGCTTTGCCCTTTGTATTCTTAGAGAACAGAGGCTCAGCTTGGATTGAAAAAAAAAAAGGGGGTTGCTTTTATTCATAATGTGTCAAAGCCTCGATAAGGAAAAACTCTAGGATGTGAAAAATACGGGTTTAAATCTGCAACTACAGATTAGAATTCAAGACTACTTCTTGTGAAAATCTTTAGCCTCTAGCCTTGTGCCTTCCAAATATGTATTGAGACTGTTTGATGTTGTTTTGATGCAGGATGGGATTTGTTCTCTTACAAATACTAGAGGAAGAACCAGGATATAAGTTTCCATTATCATAACTTGCCATTATCAAATACTTACCAGCAATGTATTCTATGTCTTAGACACATGAGTGAGTAATGTTTGATTCATCTGAATTAAAGTTTAGGTGAATAAGGCTGGTTCTCCTTTGGCCAGTGAAGATGTAAAAGGAAATTCCATGTCCTAACTTCCTTTATGATTTTCTCTTCTTAACATGACAACAGAATTATTTATTTTCTTTTTTTGTGCATGTGTATTACAGACATTTGGGTTAAAATAACAGCAATTGAAGGCACACACATGTGAAAGGCTAAAGTGGAGCTTCCCATGCTGAGCATTACCCTAATGTGACTGCTCAGTTATAGCTCTGCCAGTATATATGTGATATCTTAAAGCAGAATTCTCTGAGTCTTTAAGCAGAATTCTGTCTCCTACTTTGATCTCTGTTGGGGACGGAAGCTAATGGTATCATCCTTATCTTTAACCCCTCTTCTGCATGCAAATAGAGGTTATCAGCTGTGTCCAGCAGGTGTGGCTTAATGCTTATGGAAAGCTTTTGTATTTTATGTCCTGCATGGCAGTTGTTTGAGAGTATGTGTCTCTGAGCTGCAGATATTTCCTTTGACACTCAACCTTGGCTTGCGCTCATCCTGAGCTGAGCTTTGCTTGAAACTAAAAACGGGGCACCTCCTCAAATGACCACCAGAGACCCCCAAAGGTGCAGTGACAAGGGTTACATAAGATTGCAGAAGCTTAACAATTGTGCAATAGGTAAGTGATAACTGTATTAGATAGGCAGGTTTTTGTAGATTTCAGTGTATACATTCACTTGCTTTTTATTCCTTGGCATGATTGATTTGTGGATAATTTCTACCTTGCACCCTGTGCAGAATAAAAAATGTCTCCTTTCTACAACTGACTCTGTGTTTAGAGAGTTTCAAAATTTGTCAGTTTATGATGTATCAAGAGGGTCAGCATCTGCACCCATTGAAAACTTTTTGGACAAAAATATACTGAAATGAACTTGTGAATTTCTAAGTTCTTATTTCAAATGCCAGATACTTTTGGGATTTGCTAATAAGTTTTTGCATGTTTATATAGACATATATATAAAATGCTCTATTTCCCTATTTTTTTTTCCTTTTCTGTCCTCTTTTCCATTTTTTTTCTTTTTCCTTCATTGCTAGAGCTTATTTAACTTTCTTCTCCTTTTGCTTCCTTCTTTATATTGCTTTTCGTCCTATTACCTGAAGCAGTATGAATTTATAGATCTATTCAGTGTAAGTAATACTAATTACATACTGTAGAAGCGATAATATAGTCAGAGATTTCTTTTGTATTTCAGTACTGAGTATAAGTAATTTCTATCAGTTATATAATATCCTAAACAGAAACCTATTAATTTAAAAATTTCTGAAGAACCCTGTAGCATATTGATATTTGCACTTGTACAGCAATATGTTCAGACATCTGCACAGGCAAATGCTTCATAAACTCTAAAGTACTAAAAATAAATATATATTAAAGTGACTCACACCTAGTCAGATAAATAAGGAGCCAACTACAAAAACATGAGGAAAACAACATGTACACAGAAATAGAATTTCAGGGTGAAACTTACAGCATGCATTTGAATCACTTACATGGTGAATTTAATGAGATTAAAATTTAATCCCTATTCTTTTTGGAAATGGAGCACATTGATATACATGATGACAAAGTCAGTTTAAAAAGATGTTTTGAATAGAGCACCAAACAGATATTGGTTTTGGACGATTAAGAATTAGCCTACATAAAATAACAGAGATATTTTCTAGTTCACTTTTAAATTCCTTTTGAAACAACATTTTAAAGAGTTTAGAATCTGACCAAATTGTAGTAAGATTTATCGAAAGTGTTGGAATGCATTAGGTAGAGGCAACATTTTGTTTACCAGTTCTGACATATTTTTTGGACTACAGAAGTCATTTGAAATACAGGCAAATCTTCAAGTGCAAACGGTTACGAAAGTAGAATGCTACTTTATTTATTAAATCTCCTCCACTTAGCTGAATTTCTGAACTTTCCTGGAAGATCATTTGTATTACAGATTTTTGCTTAGACTATAAGGTCAGATCCAAGAAGTATGCAAGAAAGAAGAATATGTCAGCAAGAAATAGTAACACTGAGGCTTTTATAACTAATTTAGTAAAACAAAGAAGGTTTTATCAATTATACTTTCATTTTAATAGCCTCAAAAGAGTACCAAACATTTTTCTTCATGTTAGGTTTTCTTAAGTGAAGCAAATAATTTTGAATTGCAATTGGCTAAGTTTTCTTTGCTTAACTTGTTTTTATCTTCCTATTTCCATTCACCAAAGTTCTTGCATTCAACGTTCTCTTTCCTCCTGAGTGATTCTTGCCCTGAAATTTGATTTCAAAGAGCTGCATAAGAAAGGATGAAGTATTTGCATTGTGAGAACAATGTTTGTCAGAAAGCCTGAGATACGCTAAAGTACCCTTCAGTGTGACAGAAGCATTTTTCAGTGCTGGGTGACACAGCACAGAGACGTCAACAGGAGTTCTGTTGGCAGCAAAATGAATTAAGCATGGTTTCATAAAAACCTGTCTCTTGGTTGAATTATCTCGCACTTAATATAGTGAAAACTATCATTAAAGGGTGACTGTCTCTGTTCCTCCCCCTGCCCCATGGTTGGAGTTTTCATATTCTTTCTGTTTTCTAATGGGAGTTGAGCTCAGTTGGAGACAGTGAGTGTTTCCTCTAATTAACCATTAATTTTACAAACCTTTTATGCATGCAATATTATTAGAGCTTGTAATTCTTTGGTGTAAATCAACCAATATATTTAGCTGTGAGTAAAAGAAAAACCTATGTGTATTTCTGCCTTACTGTGTAAACTGAATTTCTTAAGAACCTGGCCTGTAAGTGTTTTCATCAGGGTATTTTGATGCTAAAATTTGTGCACTATAGAGGTCAGGCAACAACATGCTGCCAACAGCAAGCTGTGGACTGAGCTGTAGACAAAGCCAATGAAATGAATAAAGGCCACAGCTTGAATAAAAGATCCTCAGCTACATTCTTCTGCCTGCAGGCAGCTATAGCCATTCTTCCTCTATTGACAAATTGTCTGACACTTTTCAGATATAAACTGGTTCTGCTTTGAGGTTACTGTCATACTCCTTAGGCCTGGCGAGGAGTCCAGCTGAGGGATTTTTCCAGTTCTATAATATCCTCCTATTTTATCAGTGCTTTTTTGGGATTAATTTACTGAAAGCAAAGATATTTCACTGCTATTGACAGCACTGGGGGGGTGAGGAGGGAAAGAAAAGGGTTCAGCAGGCAGGGTTCCACTGATAGAGCACAAAGGGAGGTTTCAATTCCCCCAGCTCTGTTTCTGTAGCTGCTTATGAGATTTTAACACTTCAACCAGATTAGCACTGTGCAGCCTTGCTGAGTATATACATACAAGCAGCTCCTGGACTAAGCTTATTGAAGGCAGAAAGATAGAATAAACTCTTTGCCCTAATTTCTCTTAAGGCTTTGGAGTCTGAGTAAGTGCAGTTAAGGAATGGCTTCTCATCCTTTTCAAATAGTACATGATTTGCCTTCCACTTTTATGGCCAGAAACAGAGTATTGAAGATTTTAGCTACGAAGCTGAGAAAGTGCCTGAAAATCTTCAGCAAGTTATCTAGGCTTCAAACCAGTGCACTGCCAGTTCTTCAGGAGTGCAGGCAAACAAACATCATAAGTATTTTGGACACGTAGTTAATAGAATGTTGGAGCTGGAGAAATCTAGTTACCACAGTCAGAGAAGGGCAGAGAGACCAATGAGAACAAAGTGCATGATGACAGTGGAAAACAGGCATGAAGAGAAAAAGCTGACAGAAAACATTTGTAAGTTGTGCTGACATTGAGGAAAATAGGATGGGAAGGGAGCATAAACCAGGCCTGTTTTATTCTGTGTCTTTTTAATAAGCTCTAAGATCCTAGCTCTTTTGAATAAAAGGGGCTGAAAATGAGGTTTGTTATATGATAGTTTTCAGAATTGCTATAACTGGCTTGCATAATGCTGTTACCTCTTTTATCTGTGATAGATTATCAGTATATTTTGATGTGGAAGGAATGAATTCCATAGTGTGAGTTTTAATACCTCTATGCTTCACTTGCTAATGAAAAAGCGGGGAGATCTAGTGGCAGGACCCAGTCTTTGAGAAGCAAAGACTTTGTGTCTTATTCTCTGTGGGTAAGTCATTAACAAGTCCTCAAAGCAACTTAGGTGTTTAAAGCCTATACGCATAATAACTAGTTTGACTCCAAGGGCCTTTATCTAGGCTGAGATACCACTGAATTGAGTGTTTCAATTACAATTTCTAACACACACGCATATCTATATATACATCATAAATAAAGCAAAAAAATTCACTAGTCATTAGCAGTTGCAGATTTTTTTTGTACTCAAAATAGAAGCCATTTAAGTTCATACTCTCTGACTTTGAAGCCTTATTCGTGTGGGTAATTTTTGGTCTTCATGTGAATTTCTTTGAGAGTATTCAGATTCTATAATATAGGGTTTTAGCTACTTGGGTATGCAGCTAGACCTTAGTATTTCAGTTCTTAGCTGAGAAAAACTTTAGTATGTCTAGGTTTTATACACTGTTTCTTGCTGTGACTTTTGAGTGATGTATAAAGTATTATGACTTACATCAAGTCTTGTGAGCCTTTGTTTCCCATTCATCAGCTCTATATTTTGGCTTTCTACACTTCTAATAAATGCCTTTTATTGTTAACACAATTACACTGCTTTGAATGGAATATTTGTTCAACAGAACATACAGAAGGTATGTTTTTGAAAAAAAAAAAATCTGGTGTATATTTCTGAAGAATGTCAGAATCATGCTAATTTATGTTAACTTCATCTTTGTATTTCAGTATATGACCAAAAATAACTTTTTTTAGAGGCTTTTTTCAGCCTCTAGGTGATTCAGTTGCCCTAATGAAAAGATTCGTTTGGCATTGCTCATTTGTTTTCTTACCTGGAGATTCCAGCACAAAAAAATTTAGCAAGAATTCAGCTGGACTAAGTGCTTCATTTCATTAGCATATCTGGGCTAAAAATACAGTGAGCAAAACTGGTTACCTAAAATGATAATTTTAAAATAAACAGATCTGAAAACCTCACCCTAATGCTTACAGCCTGGGAAAGAAAAAAAAAAAAAAAGGCAGCAAGCTGTTGTAGTGGTCTTAAGGTAGCAAACCCACAATTATGTTAGGCAGATTAGATAGCAGCTATTTCTTTTTCCATGCTAGTATGCTCAGCACACTGCTTTGATAGTTTGGAGGTGTGAATAGACTGGAGCTGAGGGCTGCAAATGGAAGCCAGGGGCAAATACTTCCTTTAGGGAGTTTACCAGTTCACATATATTTCTTTTTCCAAAAATATGAGGTTTGATAATTTCAATTCATATATTAGAAGAAATTATTTTTTTCAGTTCACATTCTCTCAAAGGCTGCAACAGAACATGACTGTTACTGAAACTCCAAAAATGCATTCTACTTTAATTATAAAAAATCCTCGAAAATTAATGAATTTGCAGTTTCCTTCAAATACAATTACATGTTTATTACTGTAATTTAAGCTTGTAAGAAGTGGACTCCTTTTAATGAATCTGGTAATATTTATAATTCCTGCATGTCCCATAGACATGCCATTTGTACTTTGAATAAGTCAACATAGTCTTAGGTCATGGGGATCATGTTTTACATCTTTCCTGTGTAGCTTCAAGATTAAACTTACAGATCTGCATGAGTGAAAATCAGAAATCTTACAAGAAAGTAAAAAATTATGTCTGTGCAATACTAATGTCTCCCATTTCTGCCATATGCAAATTTGCTAGCCTAGACTTGCTTTCTCTGTGAGATTGGATAAGGCCACAGCCCACTGTGGTTTGGTTACAGGCTGAGACTTTGCATCAGGAGATACACAAAGAAACATGATAAGTAGCAAAAAATTCAAGTAGCACTGACGTATTACCACTCTTTCAGCAGGTAAGAAATATCATAGACACTTCCCCACTACAGCTTTGTAAAGCACAGTCAGAGCAATTGCTGTGGGATATAAATTAAGAGCCTCAGGGGGAAAAAAATAAACATTACCTTTGCAGTCTCTAAGGGATTTGATATTCTGTACCAGACCAGCCAAATTATAGTCTTATAAGCTACTTGATTAGGAAGAGTTTTGGTTTAAATGCTCTCTCATTTACAATTAGAGGTGTTAATTCAATGGCTAAAGGTCAGGAATTACTCACTGCTAGCATTGTGTCTCCAAAGCATATCCGGGAAATGGTCATCAGCTCAAATCAGAGGTGTTAATATGCAATTAAAGGTCACTGTGGCTTTTGCTGAATGAAATTAGCTGTTCCCTAGATTAACTTTTTCTGAAAGGATGAATGCTTAGTTGAGGCAAGTATGCCTTCACAGGAACATTCCAGTCAAGCATCTGCCTTTCAGAGGAGCGAAGGCTTTGATGAGACAGTTTTTATACTGTGAGGAATAGTTTCCATTGCCTGGGTAGAGATTAATTTTAAAAAGTGAGTAAATTCATTGTAGTGAATGATTCGGAGTGTGGTTGAAAGAAGGTAAACTTTATATAAATCAAAATGAAGTGTAAACAAAGGTAAGCATGCTTACCTGAAGCTGTAACTTGTAGGTCTACTGCCAGAGTATTTCACATTGATGCACTGTAAATTACTTTTTGTTAGTTCAATGCCCCTGTTTTACCTTGTCAGTACCACAGCTGTTGAAAATACACGGAATTACCTTACCAGTTGTTTCTTCTGCCTGGGCAGAAATGTATGCATGTGAAGTCTTAAGCTGATTATGTTCTTCTAGACAGCTTGTTCAGGTTTCTTTGTGACTCTTTTTCTGTCTTAAAATCATTCTACAGCAAGCCTTAGGCTTCTCCTAGCATGGTGTTTTCTGCAGAGGAAAGGGCCTTTTCTATTCTGTTGACCAAAACATCGAGTTATGCCAAAATTCGTGTCACTATTGAATATTGTCTGTAAAAATACTGAGTAGAATGAAAGTCAGGACATATCTGTACGAAATTTGATTCAACAAAGCTTTTCAGATTAAAAATGAATCTGATAACTACCAAGATTAGTTTTCCATCCAGTTATTATAAATTAAATTTGTCTAGACTACATGATCTATTCCTAAACACATAGATACATCTTTAAAACAGAGATTATAACCAATTCAAATACACAGTGAGCAATGGAGAGGAAAGTTCCCAGGAATCTCAATGATTAAGCACAGCTTATTAAATAGACAACTAATTGAGCTGTAGTAATTTATGTGTATAGGTGATGACCCTATCATCCCCTGTCACAATCTCTGCATGAACATGCATGCTGTCATCAGAAATGTTACTTTGATATCAAGAACAGTCTTCAGGGATTACACTTGGTTACATTTTTTCTCCTCAAATTGCTTGACCTTCCATACAGTAGTTTTGCATCTAAAAATGTCCTCAATTATTAAGTGGTTCCATACATAAGAAAGCACACAAAGGTGCTTACAGTTGTTGGCTTTTATTAAACTTCTCAGGATCTTGGGTAGCTACCTCCAGCAGAGCAGAATTAGACTGTTCCGGACATCTGCTCCATTCCGCCAGCATCCTTCAGCACTCACTAGATGGCTGTGTATCCTTATGAATGCTTCCTTGTAAAGTTTCGAAGAGTAGTAGTGATCCACTCACCATTTGAGGGTTTTCAGAAGGAATGTGCATTCCAGGATATGGCTTGCTTACTTTCCCATCTAGGTCATCTTTCTTTAACTTTGGCTAAAATGACCTTTGAGTTAAACTAGTGTCTTCAGCTATAAAAACCCGTTGATCTCTCTGTACTGAGTTTTAAAATGCTTCCTCAACCAACCTCAAATAACCTCCATCAAACAGAATTGAATATGCTGGCTTCTCAGCAGGAGTATTCTCTTTGCATATTCATTGTTTGGAAAAGAAAAATAGCTAATTATAGCTCTTTATCCTCTAATATCTCTACTGTGGTTGTTTTATCAGCATGGGGAGGAACACAAAATGAGGCGGTCTTCAAACAAACATATAACCTCTTGAAAGCAAACTGATAACATGAGTTTATAAGCTGCGTTCTGACAGAGTCCTTAGTTAAATACCTATGTCTGGATTGTGCTCTCATTGAGTTAGTGCAACCTAATGCAGTTTATAAGGCTGCTTGTTAACTGAGCAGCTAAAGTAGTTGAAGCCTTCTCACACTCGAGAAGCCCAAAGACAAATGCATTTTGTTATTGACAGTACTGGCTACTTAAAAAGCAGCCACAAGATATTCTAAAATAGAAAATTGCTTCAAATAACTAACAATTGAAACATGATACTTCAGTTTCCTTCTAAATTTTTAAATAGTCTTTTTCTTATTGTATATATCAATCTCTTCTCTTTCTTTTTTTCTGTCATAAGTCGTATATTGAAGCAATGCATTCCACTTCTGAATTTAGGTGAATGAACATTTCTCCTTCTTGTTCTTTTAAGCACATATTTCTGTTTTATACAACAGTAAAATACAGCTTTCAATCTTCGTACGTTTTTATTTTTTGTGTCTTCTCCTCTATTTTGCCGTATCTTTCTACAATAAAGTCCAAATATACTTAGCACTCTCCTGATGTGAAAGGATTTTTTTCTACTTCTATTAAATAATTTTAGTCTAGATGGAATATGTTGTTTGAATACTAGTTGAAAGTTAACCATATAAGCATGTTAAACAGGTGGACTGAATATTATACCATTGACTAACATCATATTGATCTCAGTTTTATTTACTATTCCTCATTTTACATCTTAATACCTAGCTTGTTGTCACAGTCTCAGTAGATTCCTAAGTTGAGTTTTGAGTCCAAATAGCTACATCACTCACAGTTGTAGAGTTAAGATACTTAGCCCTGGTCCTGCATGCTTGGCTTCAAAGAGGACTGGGCAATCACCAGCCATATTAAGTCAAGCAGGGAAAATACCAGATTCTGCACCTAGCATGGCGCAAGCCTGGATGTATGGACAGGCTGGGGAATGAGATGCTGGAGAGCAGTGCTGCACAAAAGGACCTGGGGGTTCTGGTCAATGGCAAGTTGAACACGAGCCAGCAGTGCCCTGGCAGCCCGGAGGGCCAACCGTGTCCTGAGGGGCATCAGGCACAGCATCAACAGCCAGGCAAGGGAGCGGATTGTCCTGCTCTGCTCTGCCCTGGGGCGGCCTCACCTCGAGTGTTGGGGGCAGTTTTGGGTGCCACAATATAAGAAAGATATTAAACAATTGAAGAGTGTCCGGTGGAGGGCAATAAAGATGGTAAAGGCTCTGGAGTAGAAGCCTTGTGAGGAGTGCCTGAGGTCACTTGGTCTGTTCAGCCTGGAGAAGAGGAGACTGAAAGGAGACCTCATTGCAGTTACAACTTCCTGATGAGGGGAAGAGGAGGGGCAGGCACTGATCTCTGCTCTGTGGTGACCAGTGACAGGACCCAAGGGAATGGCCTGGAGTTGTGGCAGGGGAGGTTTAGGTTGGTATTGGAAAAAAGTTCTTCATCCAGATAGTGTTTGGACACTGGAACAGGCTCCCCAAGGAGGTGATCACTGCACCAAACCTGACAGAGTCCAAGGAATGTTTGGGCAATACTCTCAGGCTCACAGTGTGACTCTCGGGGATGGTCCTATTGCCAGGCCAGGATTTGGGCTTGATGATCCTTGAAGGGCCCTTCCAACTCATCTGATTCTGTGAATATACTGCCCCTAGAGCTATTAACTGTCATTCTGTCCAATTACTTAGTTAGGCTAAAGGTCTCTACAGCTCCTTGATTTTATTTGAGTTTTTTAATTGGCTGTTTGTTTTTCTGTTGGCTTATAGTAACTGTATAGTGATAAGATGAATTTCCTAATGTTCATGTATTTCTGCATTCTGAAAGTTCTAATTAATTAGAAGGGCAAAAAAACCTATGTCCTTGAGAAAAATAGGACACCTTAGCACTTCTAATTATATTAATATGGAATATTAATATATGATGAATCACTGTTATTTCACACAACTAAAACTTCTGTCTCTGATTGCAGCAGTGGGTAGGATTACTTTTGAGATGAGCCATTTTCACCAGTTCATTCATATTCTACTTTCCCAACTTCCATACTGTCAGAAAAATCACATTTGTTCCTGCCATGAGTAGGCTAAAAGAGGATAAAAGCTATCATGTGAAATCCATTGGAAGGATGAGAGAAATCATAACCTAAATTTCTTTTCATATGAATGTGAATGAAACAAGGACTGAGAATGGAAGCCTTAAATGGATAATAACAATTTAAATCCAAACGAGAGGTTTTAGTTTATTAAAATAAATAAGCTTCTACATACATAGCAAAGGAAACATCTCTTGAGATACCCGAAATCATAGAAGGTCATCAGAAAATAAAAAAGGGGCAGACTTTAAATTTATTTCAACTTTTTTGTTAGTGTGTGCATCACAGTAAGTGTGGTTAAGGCTGGATTTGGAGGTGAAGCTGTCATGTGTGATGCAGTAGAGTATAATTGAAAGGATTGAGTGGTGGGTTAGAATCAGTGGTTACAGCAGAAAAACAGCGAGCCATGTGATGTGTGCATGTGTTCATACTTCAGGCTTTAATAAAACAGTAGGGGAACACCATAGGTGTTCTCGAGTACGCTGCATACAAATTTTCAATAGAAATACACGCTTGATTGTCATTCTGAATGCTAGCAAAGAAGGCTGAACAAAAGGATGTGGCTTTCGGTCCTCCAGTTAGAAGATGATTCTTTAAGTTACTGACTTGTCATACGCTGCTTGTCAGTGCTGTCTCCTTCCAGTTTCTCAAGCTTCCCCCACACAGCATGTTTTTGTGAGCCTGAGCTGCTGTTAGGCTGATCTCTATAGTCTGAGATACCTGTCCTGAACTCTCCTGTTGCCTTGCATGCGTTCTTGGCAGTGTATCCATTGATTCATGAAGGGAAGGAACCATCGTCACAGTTAAAGAACTGGTACTGGACTCGAAAGCAGTTTGTCTTCATGTACTTAGTTACTCAGGTCTTTCATTTGGTCTAGAAATGGTAAAGATAGTGAGCATGAAAGGCAGTATAGCATAAATAAAACCAGCCTAAATGTACTAGGACTGCAAGGCACCAGTGTTTGTCAATGTTGTTTTCTTGCATCCCAGCAACAGAAACCTGACAAGCTTCGTCACATTATGTCCAGATTATCATTTAAATTGAAGCATGACTGAAAATATGTTAGTTTAGAATAAATTCCTGTCTTCAGATATGGATACTAAATTAAACACAAACAGAGGAAAAAGTCTAGTAATCTTATTACTAAGCAGCAGCATCAGTAATGGAAACACTCTAGTGGATACACAAGAATATGTAGTCATTTTAAGAGACCTAGAATAGTCTGCTTTAAACCTATAGTTACCAGAAGCAGCTGTATTTACCTTAATGTAATAGTCCCATAGATTCATCTTTGCTTTACAAGTTTTTTATCTACTATCTGCTTTCTCTGTACTTATCTCTGGTCCAGCATCTGACTAGAAAATTCCCTTTTATCGTGTATAAACCCAAATGTGTAGGAGGGAGGTTGTATTCAAGTACAAGTTAGCTGGCTGGTGTCAGAGGCCTCTGGAACATAAGGTAGAGATTTGAAGACATCTGCGTATCTTCACTGAGCTTGAGGAAGAAATAACGTGTTTTAAAAACTGAATGGAAATCAGTCATATTTATGATACAATGTTGTAGACATAAATTTTCTGCAAAGAAGAGTCTAAATCAGGTTGTATACCTAACGTATAAAAAATAGTTGTGCATTAGCTGTGAATTTTGAAGAAGCTACGTTGACCCCATAAGTATTTGCTATGGTGTGGTATCTTGAGCAATTGCAGGGAGATGCCGTTCAGCACCCTTATCAACAATAGTCATGCACTGTCATATGTGAACTATTTTTCCATCGACTACTAAGGAAAGGAATTTCTCTAAAATTAATTCTGACTGTCCTGTATATGCCTTGATTGTTGAAATAAACCATGGTATGGTAAGCATTCTATTTCTTTATTGAGGTGCTTTGCAGTGAGCAAGATGACAAGAGCAATTTCACCTTTTCAGAACTAAAAAACTGGCCTCTGATAGCTATTATAAACCCCAAGCAGATAGCTTCTCTTCTTCAGCACACTGACCACAGTGTAGCACAGTGGGTTTAGAACTATTGTATAAGATAATAATAATTTTAAAAGTTACATTTAAGGTCTATGGATTCAGATTGATGTGCAGTATCAGTTTCCAATTCTGGATGACTATAAATTCACCGACTTTCTTAGGGATTGGTGATACACAATGATGTGAGATTGATGGAGAAATTTCATTGAAACAGAGTTGAATTTTACTGTAATTTCTTCATTCGTTTTCCTATACCATTTATTTCTGCCCAATGAGGTTTCTTAACTGGACTTGTTTTGATTAATTTATTTTAGACTTACCATCTTTAATAATATCAGCTTTTTTGTGAGAGGATCTTATACGATGTTTTATTATTATGATTTCTTAAAAATTAAAAGGTCATAAAGGGGTTATGACTCAAGAAAAGGCCATGAGGAAAAAGCTTCATGTTCTCTGTCAGTTCTTTAATTACAGAGATTATGAATATCTAGGAGAGCAGGTACCTTCTATGCCTTGATTCATTATTCCATATTGTAATCTATTATTTCTTATATATATATTGCTTAAGAAATATTCTAACTTTATTATTTGAAAAGAGACACTTTTATATAATCAAAATATATACCCATTCGCAAATGTCTGCTTGCAAAACTGTGAATATAAAGCTATTTGAGTTAAAAAAGGAAAAAGAAAATAGATCTTCACATTAAGAAGTGCATTCAAGTTTCTTTTGTGTTATAAAAAGATGTATATGATCATCCCACATTTGTTTCTTGAAAATTACATTAATGATTCTCAAGGGTTTTGTTGGGTTCTTTTTTCAGATATTGCTAATGGTTTATAAATAGAGTTCTTGAACCTGGGATAAATACCTTTTTCTTTTTCCCAAAAGACAATTAAGAGTATCCCAAAACAGGACTGGTAGAAGGACCACTCTGTGATTAAATTGAGAAGAGAACCTCTATTCCATCACACCTGATTTTGAATTAAAACTTGATAATGATCTTCATTTACAATAGTGATATCCAAACTGACCATATGGACAGAAAGAGATAAACATCCCCTGTGAATGTTTTAGGTACTTCTGGTTTTAATATAATAAAAGATGCTACAACTATTTCTCAGCTGGTGGATTTTGTTGCTTTAGCACCTTGCTTAACTAACCTGAATGCTAGGCTAAGTTGTAACAATTCTTTGTAAACGGCTGGGTTTTATTCTGCCTTGGTCAGCTAGGAGGCTCACTGTCTGATATTTCTATGTACTCTTGAGATAAAATTGTCTTGTGTTTTCACTAATGTGATTTATTCGGAACAAATCCACTTAGATGTGCTCGTTACATAGAAAGTAAGTGGTTTCAGCAAGGAAGACATGCTAAGTATTTAAGCATTAAAGTATCAGTGAAAACTCAGGGAAACTTAATGGCTTCAGTTTTCCTGTATACTTAGGTTTCCTATTATTTTCACCGTTGTTCTTATTACTTTGAAGAAAAATTGTTTCTAATATCACCATGGTGTTTAAATGAGATCATTTGACTTTTAAAGCAGTCAGTCACAGAATAATTTCAGGTCAGTACTGAGCCTCTGTCTTGTATTGTTCTGTAAAGGAATAGCATGTTATATAATGATAACAATGAAGAACTCAGTGTCAGATGATTAAGAGGAGCAGCTGGTAGATGTCTCTGTTGGCCTTCTGGATGAGTAATTGACAAAGAAAGGTATCAGCTTTGAAGAACAACTTTAAAAGTAATAGTAATTTTTAAAAATTTAATAATATTTTTTTCTCCTGTAAGTTTACTCTATAAGGAAATAAAACATGCGGTTTTTTTCTTTTGAATCCTTAATGCACTGTAGACTACTTATTCACAATTTGCATGGTTAAATCAGTGTGGCTGGCTTTCTACTTAAATATATGAATACTATGATATAAATACACTTGACTTTGTGCCAAGTACCAACTCACAGGACAAGACTCTGATCTCTTGCTCATCCTTTATAATATAGTTCTGGTCAAATTTTTCAAAGCCTATAATATAATCATTTAGGAATAGTCATAAAATGCCTGAGGCAGTCAGGCCTCCCATTAACTGCTGCTGATAGCAAAGAGCCTAAGTCTTGTTTATCAGGTACTGCAGTAATTGCATTTCAGAATAAAAGGTAGCCTTTCTGCTGAGTATAACCTTAAAATTAAATGTGGCAACCCAAGCACTGCAACTCGAATTGATCTGCGTTTCTTTATTTAGGAACATCCTGAGAAAAAGGCTGTGGTTTGACCACTTGAGAGTATCTATGGAAGAAAGTATTGAGAGTAGCTATTGTTCCTTTGTGAACAACTATATTCTGAGTTTCAAAAGCATTTTTGGCTTATGAAGTCTTTGATTACAGGTATTTGGCCAATTATAGATAGTCGTAACTTTTCTCCTCTAAATCTACTACCTGAACGTTTGACTGTGTGTAGTATATGAATCCATATTTATTTATGACAGGATGAGCTTTTTAAGAGATCCAGGCTAAGCAATGTGTCTAGTTTGAGATATGCATAGGTTATGGTACAAATAACTAATGTAGATGGTAGTTAATGGGTAGAGAGAGTCACCTTTGGAGTATGAGTGATCCCAGTTAACAAAGATGTTCATATGGCAGAGTGAATTGCTTTTTCAGGCTGTGTGAAGTACAGTTGACTAACCTGAAGTACAGACCTAATGTGGCTAATATTAAGTGGTAGAAAATGTAGCTTGTTTCTAAAAGATATCCCAGTTTTCTGTATTTCTCTTTTTTTGACTGTGGCTTTTATTTCAAATGTTTACAATTACAAATGCATCAAATGTTCAAGATATGGGAACATACTGGATTTATTTAGTAGTAGAATGTTATTTCTTTTTTGTTTAGAAACTGGACAGATGTATTGGGTTAATTCCCACTTAATGTGTTAAATAAAGAGGATAAAATAGGTGGTGTGGTTCAGGATTTAAGCTACTGTTTGTGAGTGTTAACATCAGAAAACTTTTTTTTTTTTTTACAGTTAGAATTTAGAAATTAGAAATTTAGAATTAGAAATTAACAGCAAAGTTTATAATTTGTTGTCTGAAAATTATTTCTATAATCAACAGAGAACAGAACAATTAGCACTAATTTGTTGCCTTGGCAGATTTCATACAACACAAAGATTAGCTTGGTAAGAGGTGAACTGCAGCTTTTTCTTACTTTTAGTGAAAAAAATGTGGAATATACACTTCATGTCTTGGTAACTTATATGATTGTATGCCATGTAGCAATTACTGACAGAAAATGTGAAAAGTTGCAGGAACGTGACAAGTTGTGGGTTGAAAATGGATGCTATAATGACGTGAAGAATGGTCATGAAGCAGCAGGATTTTAGTGGTCATACAGTATTTCCCCATAAAGGTATACTTGAGACTGACTATATATCACCTTTTTCTAGGCGACGATTTTCTTCTCCTTTTGCTGTATGTATAGTACTTTATACTGTAAATAACCTTTATTTGAAAAAAATATTATGAGTTTAGAGTCACAGAATAAGATCTAGGAGGTGTCTCTGTTATACTAACAAATAACAGAGATTTTAATTTATAGAAACAAATTTTGTAGTAAAACTTTTTTGTTTTGTATTCTTTTAGTTTAATAATATTTTAGTTTCAGTGTTTTTTGTTTGCTTGCTTTTTTTTAACCAGGCTGCTTACAACCAAAATAATTAGTGCAGTCACATTTGCATTAAAGAATAGTGCAAAAATAAATTATTGAATGAGACTTGAAAAGGAAGTCAATACAAAATACACTCAGGAATCAACGCTGGTGTTGTCTCCAGAAAAATTGCTGTACTGATTGTCATGAAGTATATTGATGTCACTGTCACTATGACAACATTGTGACAAGAACTAGACACTCTAGGCTACCTTGTAAAAAGGATCTGTCATCTATATTTTTTTTTGTATAAAAAGTAATAGAAACGAGAACCTCTCCCCCAGCACAGGGCTTCATTTAAGGTTAGATGAATTGTTACAGGCATCGGATCAAGGTATTCCTGAACAAGTGACAAGCTAGCTTTTCAAGACAGGTAAGAACAACATATTCAAATATAATATGCATTTACTTTTCAACTAGTAAAAAGAAGAAGAAGATTTTATTCTCTGAAATAGAAACATTTGTATGCAGAAAACTAATGTTTTGTTATATTTCTCAAAAGTATGGCACGATTTTATATCCAAGGATGTAGGAAGCATTTGGAAGTTGTGTGTGTGTAATGTAACTTATAAAGAGGATGGATTTTTTTCTCTGTGTGATTCTTTCTGCTCTTTTAATTTAAAAGAATCTCTCCAACTTTATGTAATTCTGGTTCTGTGTTATTTTAATTAAGCCACAGAATCTGTGAGATACTGCACTTTTTCTTTCCTTTTTTAAACTATATTTTATCACCCACAGATCTGGTTTATTTTCTCATTGTCTCTCTGTGTGATCACTACTGTCTCACTGATTTTAATGTATGTGTTTTCCCACGTCAGAGGTACTACTTGGTGTCAGTATAACAGCTTGAGAAAATTGCTCTCTCTGGAAGTACTACAATATTACCAATATTTTCTGTGTTAATCTGCATGTTACTTTTTTTGCAAATATGTTCATCAACTATAGTGCTTTTTATATATTTATTTTATATTAGCTGTTTAAAAGCAGAGATTACCAACATGTTGTCAGCATGGAAAAACACCTAGATATATTTTTCTCAGAGGTGTTTGAATTCCTAGTAATTTCTAAGCAGATCATAAACTCCTATGGGAAGTTTGCAGGTTTGCTTTGCTGTCTTTTAACTATGCAAGACTGAGTGAGACATTTATTAAGCTCTGTCTCTCTTGATTTTGATTTCAGTTAAAACAATTAGCTGGTGTTGATTTCTAAACAACATTGATAAGATATCATTTAGGACAAACATACTTATCTTAAAATGGTCATTACTTCAAAATAAAATTTTATTCATTTATCAAATACAGCATTGGGACATTAATAAGAACAGTAACAACTTTATAAGTTTCCTTTTTTCATGAATAATTATTCTGTTCTTCGATTGCTCACCAAGTGAGACTAATTTAATTGGAAAACTGGATAAATCAAAAAGTTATTGTTTAGCTAATATATATTCCTGGAACATAACTAAAAAGTACAGTGTTGAGGCAAGATTTTGTAAATAGAGTTTGAGGACAGGCGTATGTATTCAGGAGTTAAAAAGCAATCCTATCTGAGGGGAAAAGCTATCAGGTTAACAGCAGTAGTCATTGCATCATCAGTGCTTATTATACTGAGATCAAAAAATCAGTGTTCCATCTCTTCTAAATACAGGCTCAAAAAGTTCCTGTAATGCTGTGGAGCCCAATGCACATTATCTTTAAAAAAAAACTCAAACAAAGCCAACCAACCAAAAACTTTCCTCCTCTACATCCATCAAAAAAAAGGGAATAGTTCATTTGCTTTTAAAATAATTGCCCTGAGGTCTGGAGCAAGTTGGCTGCTTTCTTCCAAGTCATATAAGTGCATTTAGGTTTTCTCAATGGCAATGTGTTAGCTTACTTTAAAAGCATTTTAAGCTTGGGTGAAATTTCTCTTGAAAAATGTATGTTGAAGAGCTCTAAGTTTTCACAGCAGAATTTCAGTTAAAAATGCAGTTCAATGAAGTCATATGAACATCCACCCTCTGCATAAAGGGATCAGGTAGGAACAAACAAGGGAGATGGTGTGGTCCTTTGGCTCTCTTTCACTCTGTACCATGTCAGATCACTCTAAAATGCCTTGTGTCTATTTAGAAGTAAGTTATAAGAAAACTCCTCTTCCCAGATGCAATTAAGGCTTGACTTTAGCTGAAGGATCTTATCCTGGTACAATAAGAGCAGAAGGTGGGTATTTCCTCTGTGTATGGATTCTAGGCATGAGTGAGGTAGGAAGGCACCAGGGCATTAGACTGCAGCAGCTGGCTTTTCCCATGAAGAACCTGAGTTAAAAGCAGGCTGGATGGCAATGCCCAGAGAGTGGTGGTGAATGGTGCCATATCCAGTTGACACATGGTCTCTAGTGGGCTTCCCTAGGGCTCAGTATTGGGCCCAGTCCTGTTTAATATCTCTGTTGATGATCTGGGCGGGGGGATCGAGTGCGCGCTCAGTGAGTCCATGAGTGATGCTATGTTGGGTGGGAGTGTTGATCTGCTGGAGGGCAGGAAGGCTCTGCGGAGGGGTCTGGATAGGCTGGGTTGGTGGGCTGAGGCCAATTGTGTGAGGTTCAACAAGGTCAAGTGCCAGGTCCTGCACTTGGGTCACACAACTCCAGGCGGTGCCACAGACTGGGGGAAGAATGTCTGAAAAGCTGCCCAGTAGAAAGTGACATGGGCTTACTGGTGGACAGCCAGCTGAACATGAGCTGTCAGTGTGCCTAGGTGGCCAAGAAGCCCAATGGCAGCCTGGCTTGTATCAAAAACAGTGTGACCAGCAGGACCGGGACATACTGTAATGAGCACTGGTGAGGCCACACCTCGAATCCTGTGTCCAGTTCTGGGCTCTTCACTTCAAGAAGAATATTGAGATGCTGGAACATGTCCAGAGAAGGGCAGTGGAGCTGGTGAAGGGTCTGGAGCACAAGTCCTGTGAGGAGCGGTTGAGGGAGCTGGGGGTGTTTAGCCTGGAGAAAAGGAGGCTCAGAGGTGACCTTATCACTCTGCAACTGTCTGAAAGGAGGCTATAGCCAGGTGGGGGTTGTTTTCTTCTCCCAGGCAACCAGGGACAGGATATGAGGACAGAGCCTCAAGCTGCACAGGGGAGGTTCAGGTTGAATATCAGGAAGAATTTCTTCATGCAATGGATTGTTAAACGTTGGAATGGGCTGCCCAGGGAGGTGATGGAGCCACCATCTCTGGAAGTGTTCAAGAAACGACTGGATGTGGCAGTTTGTGCCACGGTCTAGCTGACAAGATGGTGATCGGTCTCAGGTTGGACTCAATGGTCTTAGAGGTCTTTTCCTATATAAATGATTCTGCAATTCTGAAAAAAAACCCCTTCTGCAGCCAGCAGAGACTGGGGGTTACATTGGCAAGGGCAGAGAGACTGTTCCCTCTGATAGGACAAGTTGCCATCTTCTGTTGCTGGCTTCAGAAAGTTCCAAGTCCAATTTCTCTGGGCTCCATCCTAGCTAAAGCGTGTTCCTTTTCAGCCATGTTCAAGCCTTATGTCCTTTGGACAAGAAAATTTAGTTTTGACCACATTGTTGAAAAACTGAGAACTGGTTCTATCACTCCATGATTTTACTTCTGAGAGAGGTTAGTTTAACTCTGATGATGCTTTGTGATATAAAGTTTGACAAATCATATCTGGTTGCTACTGTCAGGCAGTGGGATTGAGGCCTTATTAAAATTTAAATCCTTTTTAAAACTTGCTTCGTTATCTGACCACTAAAAAGATAATTTATTTGCTTTGTCATGATCAGTATAAATGAAAAAATAATTTATTTCATGTGCAAGTATAAATTTTTATTTTTGAAAAATAGTTATGTTAGTGGAATGACCGCTTTATACAACTGTGCAGTCTCAGATTCTGCTTTGAATTCTGTTAGAGCTTATAATATTTTCATGACTTTGATATTGGAACCTTCAGTACTTTAGAAAAGAATAAATGTTTGAAAAAAAAAAATAGAAAACCCCAGCAATTTCAGACCCAGTTTGATGTAACTATACCTATCAACTGATAGTATTGGAAGCAGTAACCTGTTTTGGAAAATATAAAGAACAAGTTGTAGTCAGCACTCACTCTGATGTTTTTATTATTTTTTGGTTATATTGTATATTCTGTTAATGGAAAATATTTTGTAAACAACATGGAAAGGATTAATAATCAGATTAATTAATATTAATGTGCTTTTAGAATATAACACAAATGTGAAGCTAATTCTTCATTAGTGTTTCAAAATAAGCTGATTTTGCATCGTTTTGAATAAAGATAGTCTCCATTTTCTCAATTGCATATTTTTGAGATCATATTAAGAGGTATAAATCCGTAAAACAGCATAATTCTGAACAGCACCACTGGAAGACTGGTGCCTTTTTAGTAAGCATTTTCACCTGCTGAGTATACTCTAAGTGGTAGTTTGTGTTCCTCTCAGAAAAGATGATTTACTGCTTTTAATCATGGAAGTGAACCACACATGAGGGAATGAAGCTGATTCTGTTATTTCTTTAACTCTTCAGGGGAATTAGTGAATCCCTAAATATATGCAAAACCACTAAATAGCAAAGATTTAAGCTAGGACAGCATACAGATTCTGTAGATACTGCTGCAAGTTGTGATATGCAGTTTATGAAGAAATCAGTCTGAGCCTCAGTTACCTATAGGGAAGCATCGTGCATAATAATAAAAAAAAATAAAAAATATCCCAAACAAAAAACAAACAACCAAACAAAAACACCGATAAAAACCCCAAACAAGCAAAGAGGAGGAACCCCAATACATTAATTACACAAATAAAACCCTTGGTTTGATAGTTAGAAAGATGGAATAGGAACAGAAATTTTTCTGCATTTAAAACTGTACTTTTGTACATTATTTACATGAATGGGAACTTATTCTGTGGGCCTTGTCTTTCTATGAAAAGTTAGTAAGTGGTGGGGTTTTTTTGGTATTGTTTTTTTTTTTCCTTTTTAGATGCTGGTTGGTTTTGTTTGTTTCTTTTTGTTGTTTTTCATCAAGGACTTTAGAAGATTTAACTTTCATGTCATATGTCTTGCTGATTATGAATTATGTATTTATGTATTTTGTTATTTTTATACTTTTTTCTGCCGAGGGATTTTTTAGAATAACAGTTTTATTTGGAATTTAATTTTTTTACAGTGGCAACTTCAATTTTAAATTAATCGCATCTTGGCATTAGCTCAGATCAATCCTCACATAACAATCATCCACAAAGGGGAAATTGCAAGTTCCCTTTCAGATTGCTTTTAATACTCTTCCATGATTGCCTCTTCAAAAATAAATGGGAAGATGATCCTCTATTTCAATTTCCCACTCAGCCCTGGAGTAGATTCTTTTAACATGGTGGATACTTAAGACAAATCTGCACTTTTTCAGAGAAGTAGTTGAGAAAGGCATGTCTTCACATTTCTTTTACAGATGGTAGATTTGCTTCTAGTGTTCTTATCTTCTGAAATAGCTGAGTGGCTAAAAGAGAAAGTATTTTTCCTTGTGTTAGTGTATTCTTTTGTGATTTGACATCTCCTCCATGATGAGATGGAGGCAAGCGAAACTGAGCATTTATAAAACATGTGCAATGTGTAATGGAAAATCTGAAAAATCAGAAATAATGGATAAATGATCTGTTGTTCTGGTTACCAACAAAGGCCTTTGTGACACAAATGTCGTCTGCTTTGTGTGCTGCAGGAATACTGAGACTGTTGCTGCATGCTGGGAAGTACACGCGGGTGAGATCAGATGGAAGATCCCAGTGAACTTAATCAGAATGTGGATACGTAGCATTGTTAGATAATTTTTCCTTAGAAGGGAAGAATAGTTATTCTAGATATTGATGGGTTAGTAATTATGGGAAAGTCAGAGCAAATGGGCAGTAGCTACATTGGTGAACCACTGCTTCATACAGTCCCTTCTTTTATTGCTTGTGTCTCAAAGCCTGTGAAGCTTGTGTGGTCTTGAAATGTCATTGCAAGGATTAGTTAAGGTTTGAGATAATGTTGAACACTTTCACTGTGTATCTGTTCCTCAGCCCTTTGGTGTGGTAGCATGTGTCTGTGTACAGCCCTCATCCAGAACGTGGGTCCCTTGATGGTTTGTCTTACCAGAACTGCTTGTGAAGAGTGTGAAAAGGTTTCTCAGTCACATTTGAATAATTATTTCTGCAGCACAGTTATTTTGTCGTATAAATCACATCACACACTCTGCCTTTCCCGAGAGAAAATATCCAGGTAACATCAGTAATACTGGCAGTAGATATAAAGGCATTCATAAATAAAACAAAGTAAAAAATAAGTCCTTTTACTTTTTGATTAATCTCCTGATTCCTCTTGTCTCAGTGCATATAAGCAGCAGTTATTCTCAAGTATTTGTGTCTCCTCCAAATCTGAAAAATAATGCTTGAAGTAAGCTGTATTGCTACTGATGAATCAGTGCCAAACTTGCCACATATACTCAGACATGACAGAGGTCATACAGAGCCTTCCTATAACCCAGTCCTGCCAACAATGGCCTCTTGATATTATTGCCTTTTTAGAGATATGTACTTATTAACATTACTTAAATCTAGTATATATCCCACTTTAAAAAAAGTTATGGGAAGAATATAATTTTTAAATAATAGCAATGAAAAATGTACCAGACTCATTATGAACGCATGTTATTTGCTTTCTGTATTAAATAAACCATATTAGGAATGAGGGGTATCCATACTGTGGTCAATGATGGCTGCCCCAGTTTGTGATCCATCAGGTTGCAATGTGCCCTGCCCATGCTCCATCCTTTCCCTCTCAGAGGAGAATAGTACTACAGTCTTTCCCATCCATATCGCAGCTACATAGTGGGAGCTGTTGTAAGTCCCTTAACTATCTAAGTATAAACGCATTTTCTATAATTTATGCTCTTTATACCTGTGAAAACAATGTTATAATACCTTCAATTATCTTACATATTTAAGTACATTAATTTAATGTTAGTATGATTTAAGTGTCATATTAAATAAACACCTTAATTCTTTATGCAGGTGTCTAGGAATTACATGCTCAATGTTTCCAGTTTTTCCTGTGTTTAGTTACAGTTGGTGTATGAAATTACTGAGAAGAGTTAAGCTTTGCCATTTTCTGTTAGGACTTGCATTATGTCATGGGCTGGTCTCTGTTCATTTTAACGAACTCATTCATCACAGCAACTCCTATGACAGAATGGTGTAATTTTATCCTGTATCTAATCTGTGGGCAAAGAAGTTATAAAATGTAGTAAAGCACATTAAAGTCTTTATTTGAAATGGGTAAATACTGGTAACTTCTGATCTGGGTCTGCATCCCTCCTGCTTCCCAGGGGGATTCCTGCTGGAAGGTTTCCCGATCCTCTGAGCTGGTATCACCCAGAGTCATCTCCTTGGAGAACTGTACTTTGTTAAGGAAGCATCCAGTCGCTGCAAGTGTGAGCTGTGTTGTCCTCACATGCTGCCTGGCTGAAGAAAGGGCTGCAGCAGTTCCAGTGGTTGCTGCATTGGAGTGGCTTTGTGGCACTTAATGGGTGCACATACAGAGCTTTTTCCAAGCAGACCTTTGCAAAAGTAAGGATCATGGAAATTACAAGTTTATGGGATTACAGTGCTCTATCTTGCTGTCTTTTGACAACATTATTTCATGAAATTTCAGTGAAATCCAAAAATAACTTTGTAGGAGAACCTGTTTTGAGATGAGAGTTTTGATTGGAGTACGACTTATCCGAACTGACAGGTGTCTTTCAGAGGGTTCTGAGCTCCCCTCTTCTGCTACAAAAGCAGAGAGAATAATAGTGGGTTGAATGTGTATTAATGTAGCATGTAATACATTCATTTTGACAGAAGAATGTCAACGTTTAGAGATTGAATAAAATATTAAAAATTGGGTGAAGCAATGCATCTGGATTAAGTAAACGAATTAGGGAAAACCCTCTGGTTGGTAAAGTATTTTTCACCTTTGAAAAAGAAAAATATTCTGTGAAAACACCAGATAAATAATCTTGACTTCAAATTGAAAGGCTTTAAAGTATCTGAAAAAAATGAAGTAGTCAATAAAAACTTGATGGGAGTTTAAAAGTAGAAATTATTCTTGTATATGCATGAGTAAATATCCTTTCAGTTAGAAAACTAAACCTCATAAAGATTTGCACTACCATGACATGGTCAATATAGCGCCTCTAAAACTGTTATGAGAGTTCTGCAATATTAGACAAAAAGCCCAGCAACAAAGTGAAAATACAAATGGAAGATTTGAACCACAACTCACACAGAAAGAAATCAACTTTGTCATTGCAGATTATACGAACCCACAAAGATAATGTACAGAATAAGATATGGCAGTGATCAAGTGATCATTGATGTCACTTTCATCTTTTCTTCATAAAAGTAAGACCTAGGGCTTGCCTGATATTCTGAGTTGCAAGTTCTTCATGGCATTTCTTTTTAAAGGCTCAGAAATGAAGGTTAAATGAAATTGAGACATTAATTTGTGGAGAATTGAGTACAGTTTTTAGTTGTGCTGTTTCATTTGGCAACTTCTTCCTCACAAGAAATTGATAAACTTCAAAATGTGTTTCTTAGAGGAAAATAAAAGGGTGAAAGTAGTATCAGATGGAAGAACATAAAAGAAAAAAAGGTAAAAATACCACTCAGAAATACACTTATTCAGATTTTTGAGAATGAGAATGATGAGGTTGCATTGACTCTGATATTTAAAAAAAAATTTTGTGTGATTTCATTAGACTTAAACAAATCTTTATTTTTCTACAGAAAAAATGGTGGTAAAAGAATGTTGGAAGAATCTTTGAAATTCAGTAATATTAAGCATATAATTTAAATATGGACTATAAAAGCTGTGAAATATGTAGAGCCTTTAATTTCATAAATTCTGATTGTAAAGCATATGCACAAAATTACAATAGCTTGACATAATATATGGGCTCTTAAATAAACATAGGATCTTAAAGACAGTAATAAAACCACAACACTGTCAAAATGTAAGCCATCTACAAAGAAAAGTAAAATAAATCTGATTGATATTCATTAGATTATATTTTAAAAATGGCCAAAGTGGTTTTTTTTTTGGTTCATAGAATTTGTAAAAGGAAGAGCATGTTTGCTTAATTTTATTTTGATTTAGGAGTTTATATTGATAAAATAGCCACTGAGATGAAAAACAGTAGTAAAAATAAACCTGAAAAACCCCCTTCAATTCACAGAGAAACAAAAACGTACAGCATCGTCCTTCACAGTTGGTTTTGGAATATCTTTGGTGTTGCTGTCTGCCAACATGAATAGTTAACATCTTGACAGCTTAAACCACGAAGCATGGAAAAATTAAAGTAAGCAAAACTTCAGTGAACTTGAGAAAACAGTATTTACCATTGGCACTGTTGTCAGATCCAGTCCGTTGTTTTCTCTCCTATGTTTTGCATTGATATCCATTTCATTATGACAAAATACGTGGATTTATGTAAACAGCCTGGATTTTGCACTGTGTTCAGTTTGTAAACCTTGCTGATGCTCTAGGCCTGACAGCTAGAAGCTCAACCAGTATGCAACCTAGATATATTAGTAAATGTCCAGCACCACAAAATATATTAAAAAAAAAAAAAAAAAACCACAAAAAACCCACAAACAAAACCCCCACAGGTTTTAAGCAAGGGTAAGTGTGAATATATATGGTAATGCTCAGTGCATCTGGTGGTTGCAAAGGAATTGAAAATACTTAGTTATTTTTGGTGGCACTGTGATCCAGTTCCAAGCAAGGGAAAGGTGGACTCTTGCATATTGTGGCATCGTGGGAAGACTGCCTTGAGCTTAGGTGGTTTTTAGAGTTTTCCCTTAGGAAAGTTAGTTCTCTTAAGGCTAAGCTGCTGTAAAAGATTGAAGTTAAACCCTCCTTTTGTGTTTTCTTAGCTGAGTGTTGTAAAGGAACTTCACCGAGGCCAGACCATACTGGGTACATCTCTAAAGGGCTTAACTCCATAGTGTTTAGATCCTAAACAGCTTTAGGCTGATTCCAATGGAGATAATGAGCTCAAAAAAGGCATTGATATGACGTGAAGTGCTTAAAGACATAACCCTCCTATGTGAAGGTGCAACGGACACAGCTGAAATAGCAGAAATTCTGTTTAATAAGAGTCTTCTCTCTGAGAGTTGTCCAACACTGGTGTGGCTTGACCAGGGAGTTTGTGGACTCTCCGTCTTCACTGATAGCTAACACCCAACTGGCCACAGCGTTCAGTAACCCGTCGTAGCTTCAGCAATCCTTTTTGAGCAGGATGTTGGGCTAGATAAGCTCCAGGGGTGCCTCCCTGTCTCAGCCACCCTGTGTCTCTGGGTTTTGTGTTGTGTTATGCTCCTAGAGGACACACAATTGCAAATTTAACCATGTACAGAGAAAAAAGAAACACTTTCTAACAAGAATTTCAGATCTCACACAGTGCATTGAAAGGTGGCATTAAAGGTGAATCAATCACACACTTGAGACATTTGAATCAAGATATTTGCTCAGAGAGAAATTCTGTAAATTAAAAAAGAGAAAAAAAGGGTACAAGAAGAAAGACCATATTACCTTAGTAATATTTAGAGGTAACTTTAAATGTGTTATTCTTTTTCAAGGCATAGAGGTAATGGTACCTTATACCATTTAATCGAAAACCTTATCTATAGAAGTTTTGTACAGGATTTCAATTTAAAAACTTCTAGAAAAATACTCAAAATTTATCCTCAAAAACTGCAGGATGCAGTAACGTTATTTTAGAAGTGTGTTAATTTCCAGAACGGATATTGTTGAAAACTTGGAACAAGTTCAATATTTTTATAGCACATTCATACCTAGACCAGGTAAATATATAAGATTCTTGACTATTCCCTTAGGTTTTAAGGTTTTTTTCACAAACAGAGCAAACAAAAGAGATAGATTTGCAATAGCGTTTGTGCATCAGTAGCTTGAATGAGGTTATTTCATTAAACACAAAGAGCTGTGAAAAAAACTCTGAAATTAGATTCACTATTTATTATTGCATAGAACTTCATTCCACTTTTCTCCAAATATTGATGAAAGAAAACTAAAGGGCTCTAAATCTAAATACTATGTGTTAGCCACAGTAATATGCAGCTCTATAGTCCTGTGCTCCATGTGCACAGGGAGGGATAAAATGGTAAAATAAATGAACAGGATTTTCTGCCCTCTACAAACATGTTTTTAAGCTATTTCCAGGCAGCAGTTAATAGTTTGCCCTGAACATGTCAGTGACTTTTTAAAGTTATATGTTTATGCATGCATACTCCAAATAAACAAAGATCACATCAGTGTTTCTGACATACAGAGGAGCCTGGATGTACTCAGCACTAGATATTGTAAAGTAAAAAATGTTTCTCTTCTTTTAGATTTAAATATGTTATCAAACAGGAAAAATGAAGACTTGAGTCTAAGTCTATGGAATTTAAGATATCTGTTGCTGATTTTACTGTGGTAAAACCAGATATTTTTCTAGTTGTGAATTTTGGTACAGTGCATAATTCTCTGAATCAAAGGAAGAACTCTCTGAAAAAAATGTTAAACATTCCAAAGAAGCATCCCTTAAAAGTGAAAAAAAAACCCTGATTCAATCTTGCAGTAGAGGAAATTTTTACATTAATTATTTTATTCTAGAAACTTAATGACTGCTCAAAATAATTTGGCTGTTTATAACAGCTACATGTCCCTGTAAGTACAAGCAGAGTCCAACAGAGAGACTTCCTCAAATGCTTTGTGTCAAAAAAGAAAAAAATGAAGATGTACTGTTCATCTCGCTTTTTGCACTACACAAATGTTTCAGATGTAGGGTAGAGGATTGCTGCTCACCAAGCAGGGCTGCTTGTCAGGTAAGTTTATCGTGTTTCTCCACAAAAGATGACCTCTGCATACCAAGGGTCATTTCACAAGGAGCATTATATCAGCCAGCACTTGGTAGTTCAGACAGCAGACAGGAGGATAAACTTGCCTTTTCCCAGATCTTGGCACCGATTGGGATGATGGACACAGTAAGCACACTGTGATGTTGACACTGCTGGCACTGGAAAATTAGACTCCTGGGCACTACTGCAAGGAGAAACAGAGGGGAAAAGTTGTAAATTTTACTGCTTTTGTGGAAAGGAAGAAATGTTCAAAACAAGTGTAGCATTATGTTTTCTTCAATCAGCCAATTTTCTTCAGCTGGCTTTTGCCTCTGGGTCTCAGAATACAGAAACAGTTGATCTCTATAACATCTTGCTTTATGCTTTAAGAGCTTTAATCTTCCTGCTGATGCTGTATATTTTATCCTCAGTGTTAACTTCAGTGTGAGTAATAGTAATGGTTAAAATGTGTGGGGCAAAAGAGATTAGAAAACTGGAGAGACAACAAAAAGACGAACAAAGCACTGGAGAACAGCTCAAAGGCTAAAAAAAGAGCATCATAGTGCCTTGGTTTTAGTGTCGTCAGATTCTCTGTCTTAGACTGTGTTCTTCCAGCAGGAAATGTATATTGTTATTCAAGAGGTATAGCTTGTAAAAGAAAAGGCTGAATCATATGTTCTGAATAACACAAACAGCAAGTTATAGAATGAATTCTGTTCAAAATTATACAGGTATAAAACCACTTCAGTCAAAGTGAGAAAATAAGGCCCTCATATAATAGAAAAGTCAATTTTTGATGACTCCTGTCACTGGAGTTGCTTTTCAAGGTTGACAGGTCTGAGAGACATTGTATTCTGTCTGCAACCTTGTCAGACAAACCCACTGAAATGGAGGAAAACACTATCAATGGAATACTAATGTTTTCTTTATGAAATGAACTTCATGTTTCCTTAATAGTTGTGAAATTGTGTGGCAGTTTGCTATTCAGTGCCCAGTAGCATTCATATCACCAACTAAATATTTTTCTCTTCTTATCTAACTGAAGGAAGTTAGACTTTTTCTAAAAATTGATTGATTGTGATTGATAGCATCAAAAACATCTTCACAAATGCTTTTGAAAGCTTCCAAAGCTGCTTCTGCTTTTGTGTCCAAATGTTATTCCAGAGCTAACAAGAATTCATTTGGTACCCTCTCCTATTTAAAAATTGTTTTGACACTCTCATCAAAAAAATGGGTTGAATGTTAGCTAACTGTTTATAAACGTCACCAAGGATTGGTAGACATAAGAAACAAGATTATTTCAATCCTGAAGAACCTTAATTGAGGTATTTAATTGTGGTATTTAATTGCTTCCCCTTTCAAAAGCTGATATTTTGAGAACTATAAGTTCTTGATGCATTTCGTTATTTACCTTCGATTTTGAGAAATATTTTATCTTTAGTTGTTATACAAGCTCTTCTTCCCTGTGTTTTTTATAGTATTATGTAGACTATTTTCCATCAGCACTGTAACTACAGAGTCTGTAGAGAAACACAAAATTAGAGGAGGAAGGAAAGTAAATTATGAGTCAATACTACACTAACTTTGGCTCCAATTATTTTGGAAACTTCTGCACATCCATTTCATGGAATGTAGTTATACAGCTATGCTTATTATTTGTTAAGTACCAGCGAAGGCTAGAAACTCTACAACGTGAAAAATGAATGCCAGTTTTGTCCTGTCTGACAAACAGTAGAGTCAGATTGGTTGTCGAGTGCAATTATAGAAGCATTCTTTCTACATGGCTTCTTCCTTTCTGTCAAAATTATAGAGACTTTTAACAGGAGTTTGACTGAGAGTGTTGTGTGAAATAGGGATGAACTGTGTCATCCCATGGTATAGATCTAATATGTATATTAGATTTCAAGAGAGAACAGGGAGAAGACTCCAGTGAGTTGTCTCTCATTAGAAATTTTGGATTAATTGATTCTCTGATCTTTTTTGTGACAGTTATTCTTAATCAACATTTCAGCAGTGATTGTAAAAAAAATTACTGTGGGTTTGATAGTTGCTGGAATATATATATATATAAGCATTTACTCACACTGAGTATATTTTTAAAATAAAGGACATTCATATTCTAATTTATTTATATCTTTACTTAGTGGTAATGGATTATAGAAAGTGATTTCAGCATATTTACTATCATATCCCTTATAATTACAGAAACAATTGTCTATAAATAATTACATAGTATATGACTCATCAAATAAATCTTGGCATACAGGTATTTTCCATTACTGTAAGGAAATATTTTGATTACAGGTAGTCAGCTGGAATTTAGAAAAAATAATCTGATACACTAGTTTCTCATGTTATATTTATAATTACTGAAAATTTCAAGGCACAGACAAACTTAAATACTACATAAAGTTCTATAATATATTATGTCTTGTTTTCAAATTGGAACTGCTTACAAATGCAATAAAAAGTTTATTTATTGCTTAAAACTAGAGTAGAATAATGTCATATAACTTTGATTTTTTTTTTTCTTTTTAAAAACTGAAACTATTTTCATATGTAGTTGCTATTACTTTTCTTAAAATGTTAAGTTCAGCATCAGGCTTAAACTCTTAATTTCCTGAATTCTGTAAGCATTTGTAGGATATAGTGTTGTTATAAGTTAAGGTCATACCTCTTGATGAATTCTTGTAATGAATAGTTGCAGAAGGATTTTTATGACCATTTGAGTCCCTTCCCCTTCCCCTTCCC
>VWPU01011394.1:0-84750 GCA_013398955.1 Callaeas wilsoni
ATATAAAATATATAAATATAAAAGCTGTTGTCCTCCATCAGAAACAAGACGATGGTCCAGGCAGACCTGTGGCGTGTCCCAGTACAGCTGGGCTGGTGGAGCAGAGGGCTGTGAGCAGCCACAGTCTCTGCCCTTCCTCCCACACTGCCAGCAGGCACAGCAGCTTGCCCTGCTGAAAGGTGCCTTTCCCACTGCGTGTTTGCAGCATAACTGTTAGACCAGATTTCTGAACCAAACAGGTCAGCTGCTGGAGCCAGGGCATTAATTTTCCCATTTGGCCAAGATTAAAAACATGTTAAGTGGGTTTCCTGATTTCCTCCTACCATACTTGAAGGTGAGTGCAAAGGAAGAGGAAGGGAAGGCAATAGCATCTTTAGAATGAGGTTAGGTAATAAATATCCGAAACATGATTACAACTTCCAGCCTGTGAGGACATTAGCAAAGATCTTCAAAGAATAAGATCTTGAGGTGCATTTGTGCAGAAGACTGAGGAGGATGGAAGTGGAAGCCCAAGAGGCCTTTCTAGTTTGTGGCTACCTTAGCTCCTCATTACTAATGCTCTACTCTGCCTAGTAATGGGTGAACAGTAAGTATTGGCCAATAGAAATAACCACACTTCAGCTTTAAAGGAGGAAGATACTTAGCACTTTTCTGGATCCAGTTCACATCTGGGTATTCAACTCTTAAGAGTAATGTTTATAAGGTTGCCTGCCAGGTCTATCTTCATTTCTCCTACATGTCTTGATCAAGGAACAAAGAGTTATATAAAGACTGGATTTTACTCTCTTAGTCAAAACAAGTATAGAAAAAAGTTCTTCATTTCCTGTGAATAGATCTGGCTCACTTAGTGTCTTGTCATGTCTTAATCCTAAGATTACAGTGACCTTAAAGCTTGGCAGTTGTTATTGCATGTATCCCCACTACCAACAACCAGGAGCAACCACGGCATCCACTGCAGAATCAAAGCAAGGAAAAGGCTTCTCTCATTGGTATTTTAAAAAAAGGAAATGGACTGTTTTGAGATTTTAAGAGCAATTTCTGTACTCAGAGAGATCTTAAAGTTGAAGTGAACTGGGAGTACTCAGTAACAGAGACTCATTGATAAGCCCAGAGAATGAAGTCCTGTTCCCATCCAAAGAGCAGATACCCTGCACAGTACAAGTTCTCCCACTTCCACCTCAATCTTGTTCTGACGTCATGTCTAGAACTGAGAAAGTTGCTTAGTCTCCACAGCCGTTCAATCATACTATTCTTGGAATTAGATTTGTGCCTTCAGGCCTCAACCAATTCAAGATTCAGTTGTATGAAGCATTCATAACACGAGACAGTCCCTGCCCCAAAGAGCTTTCCATCTAAATAGCACTTTCTGAAAGCAAAGAGCTCAGAGTGAAGCTTTGCATTTCTGTATCAGCCCGTCCGCAAGGATGCTAATTACTGCCAGGATAACTCTGGCTTTATGACGTGAAAATCTTGTCTACTGGGAATCAAGTCTCATATCCAGCAAAGCAGCCATCAGATGATAGTAATTATTTTTAGGCTACTTCTGACCTTTCAGAAAGTAAGGACTCTTCAAAAGATGATTAAAATACTATGTGAATTATGCAGAGAGTTGAATAGTCTGAAGAAGATGAAACTTCAGTCTTGCATAACGCCTTTGGTAACACGGTTAGATTCTTTTGGCCCACAACAGTCAGATTTTCCACTGAAGTGTCAGGATGTAAGCTGGGCTGCTTATTGAGTAATAGGGAGGGCTTTCTTATTTGTGCAAACTTCCTAACCTTCAAGAGAACAAAGATTAATCAATATATATGAAGAAGATGTTGTCATGAGATCCAGTCATAAGATTTGTAAGGACTCCTGCAAGGGTTGCAATCCTTAAAACTGTTTTGGAATAAAATCTGAGAGATGGGAGCACACACAGAAAGCATTTTCAAAATAAAATCCAACATGGTTATTAATGATGGAATAAAGGAGGTTCTACCATTGCAGTAAAGATCTGAAGAGCAGAGTTCCAGTGCATAAAGAAGATATTGTGAGATAGAAATGCAGAGGCAGCCACCTGGTTCTGAATTTGCTATCTAAAGGACCCACTGGCTTTCAAAGCAAGTACTCCTCATTTTGAAAATGACTTGTGAAATCATCGTCAGTCCACCTTTACACTGGCTTCTTGTGCTTCAGGCTACTTTTGTGTTAACATGGAAGTGACCTAAAGGGACATCTCAGCACCTTAAAGCAAGGTACCTAAGGGATTCGCAGGTCTATGGCCGGAACAAGTATCCACAAGTACCTGCAGCTGGTGTGGTTCCAAGAGATCAGGGGCAAGATTTCCAAAACTTCCAGATTGCTGACCTCACCCTACTCAACACAGATGCTGAGCAAGCTTTTGAAAATTGCCTCCCAGGGTATTTGGAGGATTTGAAAAGAGGTGGGCTCTGTTGTTCACATGGTGTCTTTGCCTGAGGCCACATTGAGCTGCTTGTGACAACTGCAGCTAAAGAGAACTTAGCAAAACTTCCTAATTAAAGATGGGCCAGTGAGCTTCTGAAAATCCTTAACTAGGAAAGAATCCACCTCTCCTGGCTTTTCACACAAGGCAGCCTGAGGTAGGGCAGGGGCAACTTTTCAGATCACCTTTTTCTGAGCTGCAAAATGCCTTTAACTGTGGTTTACAGTAAAGTGCTTAACACTACCTAGAGGTGGTACAGCACTGACAAATTGAGGAGCTGGGCAAGTACCAAGCCGTGCTCATGTTAGAAGATGCCCCTTCACCTCCCTACAAAATCATTACTTACCTACCAGGCAAAATCCTCAATCATCTGAGTGTTGAAACATCTAAGGCTTTGCTGCCAGACCTCTCAAAGGGATAAAAGGAACAAATAGCCAGTGGGAACCATAAAAATGAAGCAGAAGAACCTAAAGAGAGGGATTAGCTGTCTAGATAACCTGGGGTGAGAAAGAGAACCAGGGAGAGCTGGAAGCAGTTGGCTTGTAGAGCTGACTGAAGAGCAAGTTCTTGATGAGGAACCAATGGAAGCAGTCACAGGACTAAAAGGCTGGGCTGGATGCAGCAGAGATGGTGCTCCAGCTGGCTTCTGCTGCAGTAAGAGCAGGTAGGTCCAGACCTGCCCACTGTCTGAAAGCAGCACAAGCAGATCAGCACAAGCCTAAAAGTCCTGGTTTGTCAACTATCCCTAATAAAAATGAACGTGGCACAGGAAAGGATGGTAAAGGCAAGCAAGTGGTCTGTGTGGAATGTTTGCTGAGTTTTCCACGGGCTGTCAGCAGCTCTTTGAGCGCTTCAGAGCAGCCATAAAAACAAAAAAACAACAAAGAAATGGGAGGAAACCAAAAACCACAGGCCAAGCTGAAGGCAAAGCAGCGAGGGCTGAGCGGAATACCCTGCAAAGGGCGCCCCTGAGTAGCTGCAAATCACAAAAAATGAAGTGTGAACAATCAAGACTTGCCTTTGCAGGATCCAGTGGCCGGGGACACGGAGGTGTGCAGGGAGGAAGGGAAGCAGAACCCAGGCTCTGTGCCAACGCAGATAACCAAGGGGACCAGAGGAAGGAAACCACAAAGCTCTGCAGTAAACACAGGGATTAGGGGAGGGGGTAGATGAACCAGGCAGACAAAATAACTGACCCAAAACTCTCTTCTCAAAACTCAGATAAGATTTGTGTTTTAAAAATACACAGTGCTTTCCTCTCCTCCCACTTCCTACATATATATATGTGTGTGTATATATATATATATATATATTTTTTTTTTTAACACTTTCTGGTTTTGGCCAGGAACGGGTAAGAAAGTGCCAGGATACTGCTAGAAAATCTGTCTGTTCTCACAGTGTTTCTGGACCAATCAGGAGCAGGAGGGAGCTGGACTCTCAAGAGAGTCTGTTTCCATTTAATTTCCAGGCCAGTTTTGCAGACTTACAAGGTTAGTGTAAGGTGCCAGACTTCTGGGTGCTGCTGAAAAAAACCCCTTGAGCCCTTGGAAACTTTTCTTCTCAGCAGTCAGGAGAAATATTGTAAACATGAAGGGAAGAGACTTGAGGAAACAATGATGTCACAACAGGAAACATGGAAGTTTCGAGTCTCCCATGCCACCATAACCACCTCTTTTATTCTTTCCAAGGCTTAGGTCTCTGTTTTGTAAGAAAAGCTATATAAGCCTATTTAAAGCATTAAGTTAAAGACAACTCCTGAGTTACACAGTACAAAGCAGAGACTAAATAAAAATTATTTCATTAACTGTTTAGTGTTTCTTCCATTTCTGTATTTTACACTTAAAAAAAAAAAAAAACAAAACAGTGGAGAAACACTTATCATTGTGAGTAGGGAGATGTAGGTAACATCTGGTTAAAATGCCAGAAGATGCCAGAGGGTTTGCCTGGCAAGGGGCCCTTGCAGGCTGCTCACTTACTTGCTAGAATTCCCTGGGGTGGCTGGGGGTGTTTTGGAGAGGCCAGAGAGGAAAAATATTCAGGGGCTGACGACTGAAAGGCAGGAAAAGCCTCCCTGAGAGCAAGCAGAAGCAAAAGCAAAGCCTTGTGGGAACTGCTGGCGTAGGTGTAACTTGTCAGAGGCTTGGCTTTCCCCTCCTGCCCGGGCAGCAGCGCCTGAAGCTGGGTGTTCTGACCTTCAGCGCGGGCAGGCTGTGCTCCGGCTGCCCCGCTGAGCTGCCCTGGTGCCAGCCCCAGGAGCCCTGCGATGGCACGGCGCAAACGGTGCCCAACCTGCCACTCACAGGGGAGCCAGCACAGGAGCTGGTCCGGCTTTCCTTTAGCACCTCCCTGGGCTTCGATTCTCAGCCGTCTTGAACGTATTTGTTTTCTTTCAGCATACCAAAGAAAACATTTAAAAATATTTGCTTTAAAAAAAACCTCAACTCATCCATTTTCAAAGACAGATCATATTTTCTTGAATTCTGGGGAGGGAAGAAGGAAGGATCCACACTTTAGAGTTTGAAAGAAGCATTCGGCTTACCTCTAGACGCAGTTCAGACTTTTATTTTCAGATTTTTATTCTAATTAAATAAAGTTAATTCAGCCCAGATCTTTGTCTGCTGCCAGCAACACTTTCAGTCCAGAGGAAGCTACACCTATCCCCACTCTCTGTTTACATAACTGGCACATCCAAAGCAGAAGGACTGCAGCAAGATGTCCCATACCAGGCACAGAGCTAGCAAGAGACAGAAAAACAGGATATAAAAGCAGCTGCTTGACTTAAGGTGATGGCCACACATGACACATAAAACACAAATTTTGAGAACTCCAAAACACCTCTCAGCAAAAGCAAATTCAGAATAAGCTCATACTGACCTTATCAAAAGACAGTGGATAGAAATAGTTGTCTTTTCTCCTAATATTGTTTCTAGAGCATATTTAAGAAACAAATATCACACTTCCCACCTCTGACTCCAGCAGATATAGGAACTTCTGAATTTAACTGCTTGTTTCAGAGACTTTCTAAGGTCTGAAAATTCTTGTTAACAGGAGAAACTTCTTTGTAGGTACAACCAGACCTAACAGACATTCACATTTACACCTGCTTTCCTTACTTTCCTCCCTACATGCATTTTTTCTCATATTTATTTAGGAATTCTGCTCCCTTCCATCCCTCAGTTAAGATAGGCATCCAGGACTTTCTGTGGTCCAGCAGGTCTTACAAAGCCTCTCTGGAGAAATCTCCCTTCTGAAAGATTTTGGCCTGTCTAGCAAGGGCATAAACGCAAATGCAAGGAGCTGCTTTGGAGATACCCTTACAGGAATTCAAAACCTGACTGCAGATGGTCCTGTCCTGGGCAGCCTGCTCCAGGTGACCTCCCCGAGCAGGGGCATTGGGTAAGGTCACATCCAGAGGTCCCTTCCAGCCACAGCCATTCTCTGATTCTCTGGGAATGAGCCCGGGACTGTGCGTGACAGAGGACAATGCATTTTATCCACACTGACATTTTTTCACTCTCCTGTCCTCATTTGCCTCTCCACAGTCCCTTTTTTCCCGGTGTTCCCTGCTCTGATGACCAGCCACTGCATTCCCTTTCTCCTCCACGGTGTTTGTAGGTGAACCCTGAAGAGAACTTTGCAACAATGCACCAGCAGTTACCGCTCAGGCACAGAAAGCAAAGAAAAGTCAGGTGGAATGTTGTCAGTCAAGACATTTTGGAGATATCCATGGGGAGACTGTCAGGAAGGAAACACTGAAAAGCTAGCTTAAAATGCATGTACCTCTCCCAAACCTGGACTTGCTTTCCTAGAAGACATCCCGTACATATTTTTTAAGAATCTAGGAAAGTTGTGAAAAACAAGCTCATCAAGGCAAGAGACAAGGTGCAACCTTGATTGTGAAACAGCTATGAGATTTCCAGTTGCCAGCTATGCTACAGCATCTCCCCAACCTTTTTTTGAATCACACAAAAAAACCCCCTACAGGTTCCATTAAAATTCACAAATATTATACATATGCCTGATTTATCTACAAAATTATTCTAATTGGAAACAAAGAGTGAAGGCTAAACATTCATAAACATAACAGGTAATGGAAATGTGGACCGTTAATTTTCAGCACTGCACAGATGGTAGGAAAAAAGGCACCAATGGATATCCAAAAAACACCATAAATGACATTTAATTTAAGCTCAATAAACATATTATAATGTTAAAGTCATAATATGCATGAATGCTAAAAGGTGGCTCAGAGCTAGGAGAGGAGGCAAGGATGAACCATCTGATGGTATTCATTATATAAGGTGTCATCTACTGTCTCAAAAGAAAGCATTTTCTAAAAACAACTTTTGAACATCAGCATCTTGGTTTTGAGATTATTCAAACAGCAGTAGCTTCTTTCACCCACTTACTTCTGGGGAGAAGGGCAACTACACATTATGATATATAAAAATACATGACCTCTTTGATGTTATATGCTGTCAAATAATTACCAGAATCACAAAGCTAGCTTAATGTTAGAATTATTTGGTTGTATTCAAACATTGTGGGTTTTAACACTGGCAGAAATGTTCAAGGCCTCCAACCTCCAAAAGTACAATTTTAAGTCATAACTAGTAACTGTAAATTAACATTGTGAATGTTATTTGGTTACCCCATAAATTCTTTTGCACTGTAATAGTTTTTTCAGTACACTGAGCCTTGACCTAATGGCTACCATTAGTGATTCAAGAGTGGGGTTGTGCTTGTAGGTGCTGAACTTTAAAGATTCTTTGAACAAAAGCTGTAAGACAGATACATAATGCATCCACCAACCCACTGGGGAACTCAACAGAAACACTAATTCTTTAGCCAGTCATGCAGATGTAGGCTCCAGCAGATATAAGAAAATACCCTAATTATTAAAGTGCGCATTCTTCCCAATAATTTTAAATCATAGGATGAATAACCATTTTGGCTGGTTCAGTAATGACATTTACCTGTCTAGGAAGGGAAGAGTTAATGGACACAGCAGATGATGGACCTTCCCCAGCCCTCCTCAGAGCCCAGGGCTGGCAGGCCCTTGCCAGCAGCAGCTGCAGCCTCGTTCGCTGCCTGCTCCCAGCTCAGCTGCCACATTTCATGTCAGGACACATGTCCTGACACAGGAACCTCTCCTGGCCCAGCAGCTGTCTCCTGTAATGCACTGCCCAGTTCACTGTTCCAGGCATCAGCAGCTTCTCCCTGCTCCAATCCTCCTTGCACACATTTGTAGAGAGGGATGGTCCAGTTCCAGACTACCTCTGTTCAGGTGAGAAACCAGGGCAGTTTTGTTCTGGCATTCAGGCTGGAGCCCAGGTAATCCTGGGAGTGAGCTGAACTGGTCACAGTGAGGAGCTTTCAGAGAGAGAGCAGTTATAATTTCATAACAAACTTCAAAATCAATATGTAAACACGTGCCTGAGTCAAAGACTCCTCTCTGAAGGATAGCACAGATAGCCATCTTCCCAAGCAGATTTTTACTTCCTTTAGTGGAAGCAGAATTGGGTGGATAAGTGCTGGGAGTGTCTCAGTGAATTCGTATTCAGAAGGGAGGCTCTTATCTGTGCCATCTCCTGCGATAGGAGCGGTGAGCAAAGCCAAGGTTAGATCCTGTTCAGCTCACAATAGCAGCATGTGGTGCCTTTCAGAGCATGAATGCCAGTTTTTTACTGCAGGTGCTCTTGTGGTGTGGCCACGGGAGGAAAGCGATAACTGACATCCTTTTCCATTCAATTTACAGTCAAAAGAGTGTTTGTAATTTAGCAGTTGACTGGCTGAAGCTCAGCCCATATGGTAGCTGTTGTTCAGCAAAGGAAAAAAAAAAAAGTACAGTACTTAAACTGGAAAGAACAGGCAGTCTGTGCATCAACTCCAGGCTTCAAGGGGGTTCTGGCCCAATTTCATTCATATTTAAATGTGCACGTTCACACTGGGGACAGGGACACTGAGCCACATTTCCTAATATTGCAAATCACTGCTTTACTTTAGGGTCTGGTGTGTTATACACAAAGAGGGGAAAAAAACGTGAATGCAGATTTGCATCAGTGTCCCATGAGGAATACTGAACGTTAGAAGCAAAACCAGCTGGAAAATACATAAAGAGCACAACAGACTCCAGTCTGGTTCCTTTTTCAGAATATTTCTCTCCCATTTGCCTTCTGATCACAGCTCTAAGAGGCCCTGAAGTCACTGTCTACAGCATGTAATTCTGAACACAAAGAAAGCAAACACAAACTAACTGATCATTTTAAATATATCTATGAAGTGAAATGTAGTTCTGAATGGAAATGTCTGGACTTATGGGGAAAAAAAAATCACTGTTTCTTTCAGTCTTTTCAGACAAAGATAGGCTGTTACCAGTATTTCCTTAAAAACATTACAAGAAGTTAAAAGTGGCAAGTATGTCCCATAGAACAACAAATAGAAAAGAATGACATTAAAAATAAAAATGGTAGAATGATGATTTCAGGTTAGTTTTAGCTTGGAGAGAGTACAGAAATCAGTACAAGGTACACTAGCACATGCAGTCTTGCTGGCCTTTTGACTTATATTCTACAGCTATGGAGCTTCCCAAGAAAAAAAGGAATAAAGGAGAATGGGAAAAGAGGAAAAGAGGGAAGGAAGGGGAAGGGGAAGGGACCAAACCTGATCTCTTTCACTTGGATCTCCTTACTTCAGTCAAGTTTTTTAAAACATGTGTGGTATCACTGTGGACCTGGAGTTGACACATGACTCAAAGGGGAGATGTGGTTATTAAAATTGTGATTAGCAATTACAAGTGCAGGGCTTGTGAAATTATGCTTTTCCTGTGCAAACGCATCCCAGAGATAGGAGCTTCACAGAAATTGTATTTGCATATCACTGTACACAATGGCAGCTACTGCCAGGCAGCTTCAGTTCTTGTCCATTTGCCCTTTAGTTTAGGATAGGACACAGACCAAATTAACAAGCCAAAAAGGACATGTGCCAGCCTAAAATAAAATAAAAAACAGTAACAAATAATTTCTGTATCCTTTCAACTAGTTCCCAAACTATCCAGCGTGTGTACTTGGCAATCCTGTCTTCTTAGGAAGTGCTGTCTCTTCCTCTTGCATGTGAAAAGCCACACAAACGTAACAGGAAACTCTGAACATGCAGGAGGAACAGTGAAAGTAACTGTACACAAATTGCTCTCAGACACACAAATCAGGGAAAACACTGCTCTGATTTGGTTATTTTAATGTCATTATACGAGGCATTAATTAGGCATTAGAAATTAATACCAATAACACAGAAGACCTGGACTGCTCAAAAGGTAAAATGCACAGAAGTCAACACATGGAAGGACTGACAGAGGGAAGAGGCTTTCTCTGCTTTAATCCAGCAATAAACTGTGGCAAGAATATTCAATTCTTCAGACTCTTTGCAACACCCTGGATGCCAATATGAAGGTATTTACTAGAGAAACTGATAGGCACCATTCAGAGGTATTTTGAAAGAACCATTTGCAAGCAAGCAATTTTGAATCCACTAAAACCCTGCTGTGTTAAATGAGAAAATTGTCTTTGTTGGTTCATGCAAAATTGGCCTTTTCTATGAATAAAGGCCATTTTGCTGTGGCTAAAGTGACATGTCTATTTCTTGCAGTGTTTCTGCAATTTAAAAGTTGGTCACTGTGGAAAAGTGTTTGCTTTTGCTGTTGTGTTTCAGGCTAATAATAAAGGTTTTTAGATCACACAATTAAAAGAAAACACTGAAGTTACATCTGAGGTAGATGTGCATGTGCATACTATATGGGCTGGCATTGAACAGGCATGTTAGGAACAAAAAATGATTATTCAAGGTTATATATTCAAGTTTATCTATAATTATCCAAGTTTACTACCTTTAAAATGTAGTTTTGAGCAGCTAAAAGTTAGCCACACATCTCACAATATTAATATAAGCACTCTGTTATTCCATACTGTATTTCTGCAGGTTTTATTAGCAAGGTCAGGAGTCAACATTACTGATTTACAGTCTGCAAAAAGGATGATGTCACTGAAATGTGAAGAAGGTCAGAATCCCCAAAGAGAAATTACTGTAACAACAGAATGAGATCATTGCATACACTTATCTGCTCCAAGGGGCAATAATCAAAGAGCCCTACATGTAAAGCCTAAGCTGAGCATTAGAGAAAAGCTACAGAGGCAGTACTTTCCCAAGGTAATACAGCAGAGTGCTGTAGATTTTCTTCTGAGCTTCACTCATGAAAAAGCTTACTCTGCAAGGGTCCCAATCTCATTTTTTTCCCCTAAAATATTACATAGAAAATGTTATACAAGTATGTGAATAAAAAACCTGGTTCCATTTGAAATAGAAGCGCTGATACCTACATAGACTAAATAAAAAAAAGGGGGTTGCCTTTGACCTTTCATGTGAGGTTTAATATACAGCTTTTCCCTGCACTGAAATTCTACAGACTGCTCAAGATCCCAATCTGCACCAAGAACAAAATCCCCCAAAGACCCTCAACCAGAATAAATACTTTAACTTTCCTGATCTACAAGAGCTACAACACTGGCTATGTTAGCTACCAAGACAAGAAAATTACAGAAGTTTATATCATCTGAGGAAACATTCCCATTTTTGTTTTTCTACCTTCTGCAACATTTTCCTATGGATGTGGGGTGTAGAAGTTGCTGTGCTGTGGTAAAAAGAAAATCTGTCTTTACAGAACAGAGAGTGCTGCTAATCATCTGCAATAGGAATGAGCAATTCATCAAAAATTAAGTAGGTTTAAGATGAATTTGTAACCAAGGTCTTCTCTTATTTAGAAGTGGTGTCAAGTTGTTAGCTCGCCTCTTTCATCTCAAATAAATATAAATTGCCAAAGTTCAGTGCTTCTGAAGTGAAAAAGATGTCCTACCAGTACATTTAACGAAGAATTGCAATTGTGCTCCCACATGAGAGAAGCAGCTTCCTGGACGTGGGTGTTTCATTTAAACTTTTAAGAGGACATCAAAACACATTTACATGAATATAGATCAGTGCTTCCGCTGGGTGACTTAAATGCTTCTTACAGCTGTGGAGAACCATTTTCTCAGTATTCAAAACATCCTTCTTAAAAAGAATAATTATTAACTTATTTCTTTCTTCTTATACACATCAGTAAAATCAGCCCCACCTCTGAACCCCCGTATTCCTTAGCAGCAACCCTCATGCTCCCTCTGTTTGCCCTGTCCCCGAACTCCAACACTTCTGCCTGGCAAACATTCCACGGCACACAGAGTTCAGGGTGAGCGCTCAGTGGCAGACACACTTCACACCCGAGCCCACCTGAAGCCATCACATATCCCAGCACAGAAATCCTGAGTTTGTAAAATCAAGTCTTTCCACTACTGACTAATACGGGTGTGCTGGAAGAAGGACCATCATGAGGAAACCATCATCTACGAAACCTGCTGACTCTGGGTGTGTCTTCCAGAACACCAGGATAATTTATTTTCTTTTAAACAAACAAAGAAAACCCAAGGTTTTCTTTAGCTGGAATGTGAGTGTAGAAAATCAGTTTCAGACTTCTTCCCTGGGTAGTTCAGTGTTTGCTCACTTTGGAGCTCATCTGTGTGGGTGAAGGCAGTGGTGCAGCCCTATCAGCTGATCTCGGGAATGTGATCCATGAGAGAACCATCCTGTCCTGGGGGACCCAACAGAGGGCAGATATGGAAGGCTGCATGAATTAATGCTGCACAAACCGGTAATGACTTCTGATTAGATAATATAATACATCCCTGAGCAATCAGCACAGAAAAAGCACCCCAGATTCTGCCACCAGTTCCCCCACTGCTGCACGATTCGCAAATCACGCACTTCGCTTCCCCCAAGCACGCGATTCGTTTTTTAACACTGTACAGCAAAATACGTGTCAGTGTTTAGAAAGACATTTGCCAGGGCAGAATGAGAAGAGAAAATACATGTTTTACTGACTTGGTGAGTTCCTGGGATGTTCTCCTCTATTTTTATACCTCAAGAGAAAAGCAGCATGCTCTTTGGGAGTGTCACTGGAAGTCAGTGATGAATATCATCACCAAGAAGTTTGATACAGCAGCATCAGGAAAGGAAATATGGCACAACAGAGGAAGCTCCTATCTTTGCCTTGAAAATACACCTATAATTCAGAAGATTTGGTTAAATCCATGGAGTAAAAGGGATAGAAAATAAACTAGCTCCCCTTACTTTGCTGTAATTCCAAAAAGACACTTTTTAGAGTAAAACAACATAAAACCAACAGAGCTCAAAGTCATGGAAAATACCTTTTGATTTCAAAATTAACAAATGTTGCAAAATGTCAATCTCTTAAGTATCAGGAAATCATTACTTCTGCTAACCTCCTCCATAACAACTTCATCAACCTTTCCAAAACAATGTTTCTTGTAGCAAAAAGGCCTTTGAACTTACCAAATTCTTATTTTCTCTTCTATAATCTTACCTCTGGTTGCACAACTCTCAAAAGTTAAGTCTGCCCATTTATCCAGTAATCATCTTTCTCTCTTCAGCCCTGATATCTGCTTCATCTACAACAGCACTTTATGTCAACAAAAGCAGTGTGAAAAGCTTATTCAATGACTTTTTTTGCCCTTTCATTACTTATTCAGGATGATTAAATCTGATCTGGAGTATTTTCAAATTGATTTTTACATCTGAAATATCAAACACAACAACTTGCCATTTCTCTCCCTTTTGTTGGAGTGCTGAATAATTATGTTATGCAAGACTTAAACATTTCATCTTTCTGGCTGTGTAAAGAAGAATGGTCAGTTCACAGGAGCTGGTGAGAGGAGGGGAGCTCCAGTTCAGTTTGCAGTCCCATCTGGTATCCCTTGCCCAGACCCACAGATATTCAGCCTGAGCACTTCAAGGAAGTGATGAGTTGAGACTTTGCCAGCAAAAGCACAGCACACACACATACTGGTTTGCTCCTGGTCAGACTGGGGGCTAGGGGAGGGTTGTATCACGAGAAAATCTTCAAAAAGTGAAATCCAAGGTCTAAAAATGAAAATAGAGCAAACTTTTCCTTAAACATTTACCCTGATAAAAAGCAGGGGTTACTCAGCATACATTGAGAAAAGAGGGAAGAATCAGGACTGGCATTTCCCCCCACAACAGCTCGATATTTTAGCAGACTTACTGTCAGCCTCCAGCCCTTCTGCTTTGGATCATGCACACTCAGATCAAGAATTAGATCTAGGGAAAAAGGCATCTGTTCAGGGACTATTAGCAGCTCTTTGTTTTATAAAGTGACCAGTGTTTAGAAAGGATGCAACATCTTTTCTTTTTCAATAAGGATTTTGTAAGAAGCTTATCTGCAATGAAAAAAACACACCACCACTTTATAAAAAGTATTACAAAAGTCATTCTTACAGTTACAGTAAAAGACCACAACACAGACATTAAGAGTCTGTCCCTCAAAACCACAGGTCTTTCATTTACTTGGTGGTTTGGGATTTTTTGTTTGTTGCTTTTAAAGTAAAATACTGTATTTGGGGGTTCTTGTATGCATTTGTTTTTTCTGCCATCATGATGAAGCTGCAAACATTTTCATGTTTTTCTCTAATTTGGTGCCAACATCAAACTGGAAACTTTTTTTTTTAATGCAAACCAAGATTCTGATGAAATACAAGACCTGTGGTTTTTAGGAAAAACAAAGTATCACAAGATTTGTCATAAAAACACAGGGTTGGCAACAGTAACAATCTTACGTACAGTAGCCTGCTATTTATAGGTGCACTCACAAGTCTGCAAACATATTTCTGCTCTCCAGTAACAAACCTAGGAAGAAAAAAGGTTCAGCAACAATTATTGCAGATACCTGTCGCTTTTAAAGTCAAGAACAAAATTAAAGTGGCACAAAACCCAGATCCTCATCTGGCAGAAATCAAACAGGACTCAACCGCAGTCACACAAACAACAAATGACACAAAATGAGATTCTGGTCCTAAACTCTCCAAGTCCTACAAACCAAAGGCTCGGCTGTATTACAAGGGGAGGGATGTACATCCCTGCATGAGTCCAGAGGGTCCCTCTGCTACAGCAAGGGCAGAGCCTCAGCAGCCCAAGGCTGCACCGAGGGCTGTCTCCGACACTGTTCCTACGATTCTCAGACTCCTCAGTGACTCTGTCAACTGCTCAGTAACCTCCTTCACTGAACAGCTCCTCTGTTCCTTACAAGCTGAGGTTTAAGTTAATATCCACCTCCAACTCTTCTGGCCCTGTTTTCCTGTGGCTGCCTGCTCATGGACACCCTCTGGGTTAGCACAACCCCACAGCAGGGACTGCGGAATGTGGCTCTTCTGTTCGGCTAAGAGCGATTCGCACATAATATGACAAAGACACTGCTCAATTCAAAACTAGTATCAATACTAAATCTGTTTATACACAAAAGCAAGGAAACCTTTCAGACATATTTAGAAGATGCAGCTGTTTGACTTTTTTTTAGTTACCTATGAAGAAATGCATAGCTTAATTCTTTCTGACCAGAGAGATGTGTTGCCTGCAAGCTCCAGAGCAAAAGCAGAGCTCAGCTTGTCAGCCACCAACTCTTTGTCTACACAGTTAAGTAACTGTGACACTGTGATGTTAATCACAGTTTTAGTATTTTCTCTTTGGCTTGGAAGACATGATGCTGATAAGCTCAAGTACAAGTGACAGCTATCAGAGAGCAGGATGGTTACTGTACTTTCTTTTTCTACAGCCCAAGCTCTGCCAGCCCAGGTTAGCAGAGGCTTCTTCATGTGCTTTGGGGTGCTCAACCAAGAATCACAAAAAGAAATAAACAATTAAGGAATTTCGCTTACAGTATTCTCTTACTAGGGAAAGAGTAAGCTCTGTAATTTCACGATGTTGGGCCTCCCACCTTCAGGCAGTCTCAGAACTGCACCCCCAGTGGATCTCAGAACACCAACCCTGCAGAATATTCTTCCATTCAGTTCTTCAGGCTCCACCTGTCCCAGCAACAAGATTCAACAAAAGCCATGATTCACTGGGAGGTCCTGACAGAAAAGGGATTTAAAAGGTTATTCAGAGCTGCTTTCTGTAGTCAGAGAACTGGTACCTGGGGAATTGATGCTGCTGGGAATGCACAGCTCCCTTCCACCATGCTCCCTGAAATGATGAGCCTGCCAGAGTCTTTTTACTGAAATTACAGGACAGCAAAGGAGACAGAGGCTTGTTTCTTCACGCAGTCCTCTGCAGAAGCAAGGCTACACAGAAGGGCTGCTCTGACTGGTAATTCACTCTGCCTGTCAAGGCAGCCTATCTTCCATGGAGCACCCTTGCACACTATCTATTATTGAACACTTCTAGAGCACAAAGCAATTTCATTACGCAATGAAAACAGTTCCTATAAAGGCATCTATGCAAGTGTGATAGGTTTTTTCCCACAACAGTTTTACATTTCTCTTCCAGCCTTCCCCTTTCACACCAGCTGCAGTCAAACTACTTGCTGGCCTTGATGCTTACAATGTTGGATCTGATAGGAACAGACTAGACATTGTTTTAACACAGGAAGGTTAATTTAAAATAACCTTCCTAAGCTGTTCATACTGCAAGACAGCAACATTACAAGGAGAAGACATGGATTCATAAATAGGATCAGCTTTCAATCCTCAGAGCAGTGGTAGCAGCACTTGTCATGAACACTCTGTGCCGAGTCTCCAGGGAAGCGCCGCTTCAGCTGCCGCTTACACAGCTCCTTCTGTCAGTCATTCCAGAAGCAATGCCAGGTTTTCCTACTGAGGAGCCTTGCTCTTCATCTCCTCAAGGTAAATGCTACCACGACAAGAGATGAAAAGCAGAAAATGCTCCATAGGATGCCTGCTACTATATTTCAGCATCAGTTGGATTTTGATGTATCTGTATCCCCCAGCAAATGAACCAGCTTTTGAAATTAGGCTGATTGTTATAAAACCATCATTTAAAGGAGTCTTAGAAAGGTTTAAGAAAAAACCTCAGGACATACAGTCACACACGTATTAGAGGCAAGCAAAAACCACTATTTAAAGGCTGTATCAGTCCTGCAATAAAAATTTTTTGAGGGATTTTTGTCATCTCAGTCTCTACTCCCACATGACTGACCTTGACTTTGCATCCTCCCCTTTGAACAAAGCAGGAATAATATCTCAGAGTGCTCAGGAGATAAGTCTAGCCAAAAAGTTACACTGCCTTCAGATGCAGCAAAGGATTAGAATTCCTGAAGCTGTCATGGACTTTGTCAAGGTCTTTTTAAACATAATTAAATCTGCCTCTTCCTCATGATCAACCTTCTTACAGGTCCACAAAGACAGCATTTAGGCAGCCTTGCATGACAGCCACTCCAAACTATTTTCTTGAATCCTACAATGAGGAGACCACTGAATGTTCTGTTTTCCAAATGCCATAAAAACATCATACTGAGTTAAGAAGGCCAGGGATCATTTTGTACTATCCCTCTAAAAAGCCTATTGCTTACTTCACAGCCACCTTTTTAGAGTAACACTGTGGGCTTTTTCTTCTATTTTAAGGAAGTTATACTCCAGAATTACTGTTTCCATGAAAATATGGCAGAGGGGACAATGAACCATGTAACTGCCATGGAATCATCACTAAAGCCCAGAAGTTTCTTAAGGCTTGTCTCTAACTCTGAGGCCTCTGCTATAGCAAAAAAAAGACAAAATATTCCAGGGTAGCAGTTCACACTGGCATAAATCATCCAGAAAGCAGTGATAGAACAGTGATTTATTCATTACCTTACTTATTACAGTGTAAAAGAACCATATGAAAAATTCTGGAAAGAGCTCTCCGCAGATGGGAAAAAGCCAGCACTGAACTGGTGATGATGAACAATCTGCCTTCCATTTGTAATTCCACCTGAGAAGATGCAGATTTTAGCTGTGCTCTGTGGCCACTTCACCAAAAAATACTGTAACGGTACTGAATTCCCCTCCTCCCCAGGGGGTAGCAAACCTGTGTGAGCACGTAGGAAATGCACGGCTTCTGACTAAAGTTTTATTTTTGCTGCCTGGGCAAATTATTATTTATTGTTACCCTTTTACACCAGCAGCTTTCCCGGGAAAAAAAGTGCATCCACATATCTCACTGGAGAACAGTGAGACATGTCACTTTGTAAGGGTGAAGGACAAGGCTTTTACAAGGCCATGAAAAATGCTAACAGGAAAACACTACTGAATTTTGCCTTTTTTTTGGTTCAAATTCCAGAACGAGCAAGTCTTTACAAAGATAAGCAGTTTCAGTAAAAAGAAGAAAGATGACAATAAAAATATTCCTCTAAAGAATAAGTGGGGTGTTATCACCACAAAGTTGGATCTTCGGTAAAATAGGAAATGAAGGAGGAGAAATTAGGGGAAGAATAAATTAACAAACAAACAAATAAATAACAAAGCTCCTGTAGGAAAACAGCATCTGTTGAAATAGAAAATCTCTGTCAAACAGCCCAAACCACACTATTTCGTGGTATGTTTTTTCCTCCTGTTAGTCATGGTTTGCAGGAGTTTTATAATCATGGAATGATACAGCTGTAAAAAACCAAAACTTTTTCAGTTTATTAATAGATGCTATAAAAATAAATACTAATTTTTATCTTATCTACTTTTGAGTAGATCCAAAGTAGCATGAAACAAATCAAAAAGCACACACTCACAACAGAGGATATGACTAAGCCACATCAAGTAGATGAAAGACCAAACTTCAGGCACACTGCTAAATCAAATTGGTATTTACATGTAAATATTTTATCTTGCGCGTAAACGATTTGTCTCAACACCAGTAACATCAGCGAGGCCTGCACAGGCAACTCACATTAGCACTGCAAGTGTTCTCCTCCTCAGGGCTGCACTGAAGCAGCACATCACAGATACTGCAGCCTTGAGAAGTAAAACTGCAAACTGGTGAAGAATAGCACAATAAGAAAAGTACACGCTTTCTATCATTATCCCAACATACCTATGTATGGTTTAAAGCAAGAGATTCTGCTCCAAGGACTAATTTCAAAACATTTTATGAATACCAAAAGACTGTATGCCAACATTACAACAGGTACTAAAAAGCCCTTATCCCTGTTTTCCTGACTGTCCCTCTGCTATACATGATGCAACAAAGAAAATGACACTCTCTTGCCTAGTTTCAACTCTTGGGTTTTCACAGGCAGTCTGGTATGAACAAGAACCGAAATGAATCAGAAGCCATGTGAGAATTCAAACTAGGCATTAAAAAAAATGGTGCTGACAAAATAATCCAGCTCATTCACATCCTCTCCTCCACATGCTCTTCTGTTTCCGCTTCCAAAGGAAACTAGGAAGAAGCACGGAAAAGTTCACACAGCATTCTGAACCAAACTGCAGTTAGAAAGGAGAAACCCTAATAGAAGAAGCAAAACTATCAGATACCTTGCCTAAAGAATTTAGGTTGATATGATCAGGGCCAGGAGAAAAGTCACTTGAGTTCCCAATTTGAGCTCTGCTGCCAAGTCACTGTGGGAGGTTTTAAGCAGACCTGCAAGCTTCTAGTCCCATCTGCAAATGGCACTTGTCTGGCACTAGGTTTAAAAATGAAAAAACATTTCAGACAGATATATTTGAGGAAGCCCTCTCTAATCAAGAGTGCTGTTTTACTTCCAGACTTTTCAAGTACAAGGTACTCTACTTCCTGCATAAAGTGCGGGAAGAAAATTGTCCAGTTTCTCATTTATATTGGAGATACTCACTCCCCTCACCCAGTCTGTGGAAACGGAAGTTTTTAATAAGGTGTGTTCTAAGGAGGGGAAAAAAGACAAATCTTGCTCAGTTTTTTGCAGTGCTCAGTCTTCCATATATGCTATTTTTGCCCTCTGATTTAAAGACGATATATTACTGCTTTAAATAACTGCTTACCATAAGGAATGGAGTAAAACAAATAGTTTCAAAATTCCTATTAGGCTTACACATTTGCACATAGGTAACTATGGAAAGTATGGGTAAGAAACAAATACATTACAGAAATTAACTTAAAAAACAGTCAAAACCATTGAAGAGCTAAATTCAGTGCATGGTTTATTTGCAAGTAGCTAGCTAACCAGCTCTTACTGTAACTACATGTGACAAATCAGAAACAAACGAATTGAACTGGGAGTTCCTAATCCTTGTGACAGGACATTCAATAGGGCATTAAATTTTAAAAATTGAGACCAATTGCAATGAATACACCTCTATTTTATTTCAATAAATAAACTATTTTCTCTGTACAAAAGTTGGAAAGGCTTAAGTTTATTAAAACATAAGCCACAGACAAACCATGTAAGAAAAAATGGTATCAAAGAACAAAGTCCAGATGAAATTTTGCATCTGCTGCATATAAAATACTCCACTCGCACTCAGCTGAGTCAGGAGAGAAAGGAGGCAGACACAGCTACTTATTTCTGCTGAGAGTTCTTTGCTTCTCAGCATGCTCCACGATTTTTTCTTCCACATAGAGCCCCTTTCTCTTTCTCACTGCATTCATGTACTTGCGGGCCTGGTTCTCCGAGTCTGCCTTCTCCCCGAAGTGCAAATATTCCTCCTCAGTCGTTGGGACCCAGAACGGGTCGCTGGAAATGATCTGCAAAAGGAAACAAACAAAAGAAGAGTGAAGTAGTACAAAAGTTTACTAACATATTTCAAGTAATCAACTGCTGAAGTAGAGAAACGAAAGCAGAGCAGATCAAGGTGCCTGGACAGCCTGCAATTAGCTATTGAAGCAGAAAACAAGAGTTAAGACACTCTGCAGCTCTTGCCCTAAGAAGCCCACAATAACTTTCCAAATTCAGCTTCAATTATCTGCAGTTTTTTCTAAAACTAATTTTAATTGCCCATCAGCAAACAGCACCAAACAATGTTCAGAAAATTCTCAATTTTCAAGAGGGAACTCCTTATTTAGAATATTATCGCACTATAGTTTTGTTAGAATTTATCAAAACTGAAGATTTCTGCTCATTTCTGTGCCCTATGTTCTCCAATCCCAATCCCGAGTTGGACAGATGGCTTAAAAATCACTGCTTCTGGTTCTAACATATTTAGCAGAGCTGTACTTGCAGCTTTTTAGCCCTCCTCTAGAACAGATTTTAGATCTAACATGATCAGAGAATAACAGGACATGCCCTTATTCTCAGTTCATCCTATACACCCCACACTTCTGGGACCACCACAGAGGGTATTACAAAGAACCCTAAATATGAACATCAGAAAGGGATGGAATTGACCATACTGTGCTACACAGGTTCTACTGCAAATTTCAAAAATATTTATTTTACTTAATTGTAGATTTCCTCGCAAGATGCAGTTACAAGTAATATATTTTTGCTAAAAAACCTGAAGGTAATACCACATTAATTTCTTAAACAAAATCCTCGTGGAAAAAGCAGTCCAGACAAGTCTTAGTTACTGCAAGAACCATGATAGTTATAACAATTGAGCATATTACTCCAAAATAATTTCTGAAATATTAGCACTAGCACTAATAACCGACAAGGAGAGAACAAATTTTCCTAAATTACCAATTTTAGCTTAATGTTGTAAACCTTTTCTACCGTTACAAACTTTTTCTTCTGACAAATCCTTTCAATTGCCATATGGTATTTCAACCTCAGCAAAATTTCCTAAAGCTCAGGTTACACAAACTAGCAAGAAGAGGAATTAAAAAATGATGACTGAAGATGGACGATTTTCCCCAGAAACATCAAAAATTGTGGGGTCCTAATTTAATACCTCATCTTAAATAACTCCTAACACAACCACACAAATTACACTTTGTGGGGAGTTAGGAGAATGACTACGGCAGTCTAGTTTGTATTAGGCAATACATAGGTTCAATCTTGCAAAGATGGGATGTAAAGCTAAACCAACAAAAACAGCTCTAGTTTGCTACTGTTAAGCACGTGCACAGACTTGTTAAATTCAGGGGGTATTACTCGTGCTGAAGGTGACAGCCAATCTCAATTATTTACATGGGCAGTGACTATGCACAGGGTTGCCTGGCTGAAAACCAAAAGTGAGTAGAGCTCAGAAATAAACAGTCTGAAACTCAGCTTTCCAAATTCTTCTGTGTTTATTTTTACCATAAACGTAAGGACTGGCTAACCACAGAAGAATCTGCTTGAGTCATACCCACTCTGATGTCTTGCACAGGGCCTTATAACCAATGCATAGAATCTTAAAGGTGATTCCTTGACAGCTGACATCAATAAAAAAAAATGGTCCCCACCTGATGAGAGTTTGAAAGTTTTATGGTTATTTTATGCATTAGAAATACAGAAAAAGGGCAGTGAAGATTGCATGTTGACTTGATGAAGTTGTAGGGATGCTCATCCTGAACATCTTAATGATATAAAGCTACCAGGGACTTCCCCTTTCACAATCTGCCTAAAGAGCTGAACAAACAAAAATTTCCAAGTCTAAGAACACTTGAAGAAGAAAAGGTGATTCATGCTCAACGGATTTGCTTCAGACTGTGCTGCTGAGGGAGGTTATACAGCTACAAACTGCTAAGTTAAAGACTGTTACTATGCCTTTTGATGACTTTTTCTTTTACACAGGCAAGAAATGTAACACTCAGAAATTATGCCCAGAGAGAAGCAGTGAGACAGCGGTTCTTGAAGAATGAATGTAACAGAGGAGTCCAGAAGTATACAAAATTGAACTGGCAGACCTTATCTACCTGTAAATATTTAGATACTGTAGTGATGGATGTTTAAGAAAATCCCCAGGTTTGAGAGACTGGCTCTTTCAATAACTGATGAAAGACTTGCTCTACTGGTATTTCTTCCACTGACAAGAATTCTCTATGCTTCAACAGGTCTCAGGAAAGTCAGCGTAACAGCAGGTTTAAATGTACTACTTAGTATTTATTAGCCAGCAAGGGTAAACCTATTGCAGCACAGAGTTACAGAATCCTGAGTGAACCTTGTACTGCTCCATGATGCAGAGCAGTGCTGTTAACAGGTTAATTAGGTTTCAAAGAACTGCCTCAGGAGCTACCTTGGCTTCTCAACCTCTCTAAATAATTCAGCCACTACACACTGCTTCTAGAGCAAGAGCTGGTGGCATCACAAAATTTCTGTTAGAGGACCACACCTACCTAAATGGTGCAGATACACTACAAAAGACAGATTAATCAGCACACGTGTTACCATGCCGTGGTGAGCAATGGCAAAGAGGAAAGCTGGATCTGCTGAGTCAGCTGGAACCTGGGCCATCATCTGTGCACCTCCTTGAAGAAGTCACTGCGACCCTACCATGACACACGGGTATTACCGACACAGTGACCCAAACAAAGAAGTAGGAAGTTTTTCTTTTTTGAAAGTTCTGATTCTGTGAGCAAAGGCACAAACTAGACTGCTCCTCTTGATTTGTATCACATTAATGAATCGAGGCAAATGCTTATAGCAGGTGGCATCCATCATCCCCCGTGATCTGTTAATACAGTGCAAGCAAGCAAAAGGAGAACAGTCCCAAAGCATTGTCATCAATTTCCTTACAATGGGAACTGTCAGAATGGTGGGTCTGGGTTTCCTGGAATCAGAGCTAAGAAGCTTTTTAGGTCCTGAGCTATTGTTTGGATTCATGGGAACCACACAGGGATGGTTCTGGAATTTGTAACAGAAATTGAATTTTTGTCTGGATAAAGACCTCAGTGATGAATTAGATTCTAAATGGATCATTCCTTCTGGAATATGGTATAGTTATTTCACAGAGGGCATTTACTGTGGATCCTCAAAGAGCCACAGGATCGAAGCAGAAAAGACACCCAGAAACATTGTTTATTCTATGCTGCATGCCACTTTTATCTTAAAATTATTTAAATGTTTCCATATACTAATTTTTCAGTACAAAACTAAAACATATACCCTAAGTCTCCTCTTCAAATCAGAAATGTGACAGCATCTTAACAACATTTTTTCAAAAAGTCACATTCCTAAACAAAAACTTCAATCAAAAGAGAACTGGATATTCAAAATATTATGCCTTCCACAGATGGAAAATCTTTAAGTGGCTGGAGCGATTCAGTTAACCTTCTATCAAAGGTCTGCCTCTCTCTCTCTGCCTGTGTGTTGTGTGTGTCTGGGAACCACCGAGCAGGGGGGACAAGAAAATTACCACAGCCAAACCTTATGTCCCAAGTATAACAGCCAGATGATGGCACTAATATTAGGAATAAGATTCTGTAAAACCAAGGATATTAGGGTATTGTTAGCATTATGATAAAGTACCTTTTAAAATATCACCATACTGTGTGTGACTTGGTAACTAGAAAATTCAGCACACCTTTTCTCCAGGAATTTTTCTAGGACTTGGGAATTTTTCTTTTCAACAGCATGAACTAGCCAGGGGCCTATGCTTATTTATTACTCAACACCAGAATTTTCTGACAGGGACAACATCAGCCTTAACTGCAAACAGCCCAACACACACAATTACTCCTCCAAATGTACATGACAAAGTGCTTCCTCCTTAACACAACCAAAGTACTTCTATACATCTGCAAGGCTCTTCTGAAAGACACTTCTTTTTAAAAGTGAACTCTAAATCAAAATCCATGCAGTGATCACTGGACCAGCACTTATTCTATTAGAAAACAAACATTTTCTCTAAATGTGGCCATACAGAATGCAGCACAGGAAAATGAATCAGTGCACAGCAGCTGACACAGTTCTTAAATCTGTTATTGCAAACACAATGCCTAAGTGATGGAAATGTTCCTATTAAAGGAACATTGAAATTAAGGATCATTTAAAATTAATCTTAATTGATTTACTTTCTAGAAGTCTTGGGTGATGTAATTTGTTTAAAGTACGACTATAAGCACACCTGTAGAATTCCATTATGCTTAAAAAAAAAAATAAAAGCCTCAGTGAAATACATTAAGTGTGTCCCAGTGCTCACTGCAGAACTATGAGCCCATCTAGGCATAAATAAAACACTGTTTATAATGTAGTCAGCTGGGATTAGGTATTTCAAAAGAAGTGAAGAGATTACTTCAAACACTCTAAGTGAAGGGTATTCTTTAGAAGAAGAAACCATTCTAAAGCAAGATGTTTCATTAAATATAACAACTATTCAAACCAACACACCCAAACAATGAAGTCTCCTAAGACTTGTTTAGTAAGAGAATGCAGAGTAGCACAGGCAAAACAGATGTCACTCTCTTTTAGCCTAACAACTACACATTAATTATTCAAGCTATAAATGCTTATATCTTTAGGAGAGACATAATCTGAATACTTGGAATAATAATCGATAAAACCAGAAATACTATGAGCTTACCATGTTAATACTGATAGATGACAGAGTGTGTACTAATTCTGCAAATGATTATGTAAGCTAATCAAGCTTTTCAGTAAGACATGAGTTAGAGCAGACCACTTGCAATTCAAGAGGACTTGGAATTTTAAGGCTTAATTTGAGGATGATTTATGATTTACATTTCAGTGTCACCCAGATGGCTCCAATAGTGATCCTGGTCCCATTGTCTAGTGTATTTCACAAAATGATGGTAAGAAACAGTTTCTGCCTAAGGCAGCCTAATTATGCAAAACAAGGTTGAGAGAAGCATCAAAAGCAAACAGAAGGGATCTGCCTAGTTCATCCAAAAGGTCAGGCAGATTTGGGAACACAGCCATGCTCCTGGTAGCATTTCCCCTACTGGTCCTTACAGTCTGATGAAGTCAGAAAATTTCTTTTGAGCCAAATATCATCAATGTGGAAAATGCTTTAGCTGGACCATGAATAAAAACAGCAGTCTTACACTGCCTGATGGAGATTTTAAGACCAGCAAGCAACATTATGGCCTTTGTGAACTGCTTAATAAGAAATCCCAAGAAACACTAAATTCAGTGTGACTGGGCACTACCACCAGCAGCTATCAGCATGTCAGGAAAAACATTATGCCAGAAGTTCTTTCTTCTATTGAAAAAAAAAGAAAAATCAAAAGAACTATTATGCACAATTTCAAAGATGATACAGGCTTCAGTGGATCAGAATCCTTTTTACCTTTGAGGACTTGATGGCAGAAAGATATTTGAAGAGCATTTACTGTTCAAGTGGTGTCCATCACCTAGTAATGACACAGACACAGACTCTGCAACTGAGAAAGGTACAGCTGATATGCACATCTGAGAAGCCTGAAGTGGCCCTGAGAAACAACATGTTTTAGGATAAACTTACTTTCAGGTAAAACAGCAGAACCTTGCAGAGGTGTATGTGAATAGTTACCTGCTGTTTTTCAAGAAAACCGTATGTAATATGCTAAGTAATGCTGCACAAGTGGTTCTGCACTGAGCACAACCACATTCGAGGTCACTTGGGTCCTGGCAGTGTGCTCCCAGAACAGAAACACCCATCACGAATGTACTGGGTGTGTAGATACCCTGTGAGCAGAAGGAGCATCCAAAGCTACCCCATAACTCAGAGCTTCCACTCACAATATATCATGGGGACTGCCAAGGCCTTAAAATGCCTGGTTACAAACCAGAATATACAAGAATTCTTCCAAGAAATATTGTAATAATTAACATTTACACAGTTATAAAATAAACTCATACAAGTTTATTTGGGCTCAGGAGCATCATCCTTGTTTGTGTCTCAAACAGTGACAGCTAAGCTCTAGCCTTTATTCAGGCAGTAGCTGCAAACAGGAATTTGGTAACTGGAAATAAAAAAAAGGAGATGTGTGGCTCTACTGCTGCATTTTTTCCTATTACTTAAGAAACATGTATTGAGAAAGAGAATTAAAGCCACACCCTTACCACTTTTATTTACTGTTTCAATTAGCTTCAGATGTCCTTGCCAAAATAATGAGCTTTTCGTATTTGAAAGGCTCCAGGTTACTCCTCAAATTCATTTATGAGCCTAAACTGTCACTGGTGCAATAATGTATGTAAAGTTACAGTTCAAACCTAGAATAGATCCTCTCTCATTACCTCAGCCTGCTTCTTGTTTAATGCAAACCTAACAATCTCATCCAACAACTTCTATATTAAGCCCCATCTTCCAAGCTGTAAAATGACTTGCAATTCTAAAGGCATGAATTAAAATTCAGAATATAAAACTTCCACATTCAAAAGTCTTATATTCCTAGCAATTATTACACACAGTCCTTCTCTTACCTTTCTCCAGAGCCCTGAGGCACATTCTAGGCACTATTCTACTAAGAAGGGATAATGAAAAAGAATTCTGATTAAATGTGTTTACAGTTCACTCATGCCCCCTCAAGAATAAAAATGTGTTTAATAGCCAATCTTCATGCAATTTGAAAGATGTGATTTAACAGGAAAACTATACATTTCACAACTTTACAACTAGTAGATGTCTTTGACAATTCTTGCTGAAAATTCAATCAGCATCTGAATAGAGCCACATGCATTTTTTTTTTAAACTTGTAACACAGATTTCCCAAATGGGAATCCATTATTCTAAGGATTGTGCAATGACAAATACCTTCTTGTTCAAAAACCTTATGATTTAGATAAAATAACATGACTGAGTAAAAGATTTAACTGCAAAGAATTGAGAACAAAGGAAACAGGCTTGAACAAAAACATACATTAACTGAAGGTGTATTATTACTTCAAGGTTTAAAAAAATAGAACTAGTTCATAATTATCCCAAAGTTAAATATTTTAAACTAATAATTAAATAAGAAAGTTTATACTGAAATCTAAGAAAGTATTGCCAAGTGAACCCAACACACCTAACATTTGCCTAACTTTTAAAATTAGTTTGTTTAAGCTGGGACTAATCTGAAAGCTCCCACTAATGGTTACTTGGTGCTGTCCTTTACAGGCAGGAGTAAATTGCATAAGCATGCCAGAAGAAATTAATAAAAAAGGAGTATCTGACAAGACAGACCTTGATACATGTATTGCTCCATCCCGTGGGGCTGGAGCAATCTGAACTACACAAAATCCATTCACTAACGGAATAATTAAAATAAAAAAGGCAGTATAATTTCCACAGAGACCAAAATAGCTTCATTTAAGTGTAGGCTCTATCACTGACCTTCCTGTGTTTAGAGTCTACAAACCATGGTAATGAAATGTATTAAAAGAGTGAACTCAAACCTCAGTTCTTTAAACATACTCTACATGTGATTTCCCTGAGATGAAGTGCTTGCAAGTCTAAAAATCCTCTAAACTGTCTATTTCGCTTTGTGTAAAACGGGGTTAACAACACATTAGAAGGAATTTGTGAAGACAAATACATGTCCCAGGTACCCAGCTAATGAGCTGAGCACACTGAGAAAACACCACCAGCACAGAGCTCACTCAGAACTCATGGAAGGGTTTGGAAAATGTGCAGTTAAAGCAGCAGCCACACACTCGCTAACACAGTTTTAACACTAAGGAAAAGACAATTTCAGATTACACAAAGTTCACATCATATTATCTTACACAATGATGCATTAATTAGTAGGGATTCAAATAAAATGCTGGTGTTTATCACGCAGATGCATATACCATAATTCATCAGTAAAGTGACAATGTCAAAGTCACGCCCAACACCTGATGCAACTTTGTGCAGAACTCAAAGAGAAGAAGAAACAGGAGCTGAGACACAAACCATTTCTCATGGCTTCTCAGTCATACCAACACTAGAGATTCTGAAAATTTGATTTATTTAGCAATTCTGTTGATGGTGTGAGAGAAACATGCACTACTTCTGCCATCACTGCACAGAGATAACATTACTAGTAGCTTAGTAAAAAGCTTATTTTATCACAAAAATATGTGAGCGTGGCTTTCATGGAGACAAAAACCCAACCCTCCCCCACTGACAGATTCCCCAGGTGGAAAGGTGACTGGCTTACACAGGCATTTTCCTACTACCAATGCATTTAACATACTAGCTGCAATTATAATTTCTCCTAGAGGTCAATTTTAGAAAATGTTGCCAGTTCTTCAAATCTCCCTGTCCTGTGCATATCTGTAATTATGTGTGAACATTTTCTTATGTGAAATTTGTAACATCTGAGAGTGGCTGTACATGCCAAGGCTTGGGGATAGAAGGGGAGGCTGGAGAGCCACAGGGTTCATGTTTTTGCTTAGTGCTGGAGCACAGGAGCTACAAATCCTAAAGAAACTGGTGCAGAACAAGGGCTAGCTGGAACTGACGTCCTTCTGACCGATATTCCTTTAGGGCACTGATGTCAGAGGCCGTTCAGACAAAAGACCACTAAAGCCACAAAACCTCACCAGCTGCACTTCAGAGGAGACCATCCAAAACGGACAAGATTACTGTACACAGTGCAGCCAGCACTCATTGGTTTGAGGTACCTGATCTGTAACTGGCTGTAACCAAGATCCCTATACTCATAAGATGCAGTTTAACTATTTTTTTGTATGCACACCATCTGGGAAGGGTTGTCCTTTTTTTTTTTGCTTTTTGCAATCTGTGCAGCTCTGTTTTCCCCTTCGTGTGCCTATGCAAAGTTTGACTTAGTTACAAGAAGATTAAATGAATCAATATTGAGGGAGGAGAGCTAAGTCCTTGGTGCCTGCATTTTCTAACACCAGTAAGGTACCACTGCCAAGCAAGACATAATGTACTTTTCCAAGTGTACTGTTTCAAGTGCTCTACTCTTCCCAGCTCTTGTTAGCACGTGGCTGGTTTCAGAGGTCCTCCTTTTCCATTACCATCCACATAAAACTCCTGAGGCAGTTACCACAATTACTAACAAAGAAATACTGTCAGTGGAGTATTTTACAGACACTACCTAGCAGGACAACTTAGCTGTGGATGCAGAATCCACACCATGTGAAAAAGCAGCACATGCTTCAGAGGAACAGTGGTAAGCAGCCCATAGCTGGCAACTGCAGGGAGTGTCACTGACCTCAAAAATCTACAGTTGGTTGTACTCAGAGACTTGACATCTGAGGTGACAAAATAAATCAGAAGATCGAACAAACAAACAAATAGACTTTTTCATCCCTTTACAAAAGTTTCTATTGTTTTCTAACACCAAATAAAGGAATACCTGACCAAAACAAACAAACAAACAAACACCCCCAACCAAACCCAGAAAAATCTAGACTTTGAAGTTATTTTAAAAATTTAAGGTGAAAAGTTTATACCCACTGACTTTTGCCCTTGAAGCCATTTTTAGCTTCTTCAGTGGAGTCTTCTGAGGAGCTCAACGATGCAGGTGTGCCTGTCTTGAACAAGGAGCTCTGATTTACAGCCTTTGCTTTTTCTCCCTGAAGATCTGCTACCCACTTCACAGGAACAAGCTACACTGCGCTCTCAGCTGATGACACTCCTGATCACTTTCCCACTTCCTACTTCCTTTACACCTTCACATTCAACTCTTCATTTCTCTAAGTGACAAAGATGACCAAAAGGAATGATTCTGAGGACACCACTACCTACTATCAAGAGACTTAATTTTGAAAAAATGAAATCTATTCCACTTGCCTTTTAAGCATAAAAATCTATGTTGGCTTGGAATATGGAAGGTGCCTGCTAGACCTTAAGAGGTTAACTTTCATGTGCATTAGATTTACTGATACATTTATTTTCTGCTAGTGGTAGGTTGGGGCTGTTTTGAGGTTTTGGTTTTTTTCCCATTCCCCAAACAAGTTTACCAGAGAACTCATGAAAAAGGGCACATAAATTCAGGAAAACATATCTATAAAGAAGCAGTTTCGCTTATGAAAGACTTACTTTCTATTGAAATAACAAAGCATCCCATCTAAACAAAATACAAATACATTTCTGAACAGCCTATCTACAAAAAGAAGCAATTTAAGGCTTTTTTCCTCATTTCAGAAAAGAATTAATCAAATGTCTTGACCAAAACTTAACCTTTTTTTGCTTATTATTCCAGTCTGCCACATCTACAGGAAATAGATCACCAAAACAGATGGAGTGAATAGATATTTTTACCTCCCAGTGGCTGAACACCAGCTGTGGACTGGCCAGGCCACTGGTTCTCTTCCTGATTTCATCAGCAAAGCCAAAGCTTTCTGCTACTGGCAGGACTGCCTTAATAATAAACACATCCGTCCCCTCCTTCATCTCCTCTTGTAGCACTCTGCCTTCCCTTTTGGACAGCACAGCATACACACGACCTGCAGAGACACAGTTCTGATCAGCTTACCAGCATATTCATACCCTGCATCATCAACAGAAATACATTCATATTTGTCCATCAAGTTTCAGCTTTAAGCAAAACACAACTTATTTTTTCTGGCAAAAATTCTTTTAAGTTCATCAATTAGCTGGGCACATTAAATTCAAACAAACAACATATTCTGCCATACAATGTGCAGAACCATCTGAGTAACATTTAATACATTATTACTGCTGGATGAATCCATCTATGTCCATTTTATACAACCATATGACTGTTTTAAAAAGGCACTTTGCCAGACTATGTGCCTAACTTGCTTTTTTTCTTATAACCAAATATTTGGGAATCATTACTAAGAAATATTATTGTGTTTTAAGAATTGTAACTTAGCTACTGTTAGAAATTTGCTTGGATCACCGTATCTCTACATGGAACTTGTCCCAGATAGTGCAGTGTTATTCTAATCACAAAAAAATAGTTTATCTGAAATACTACATACTTACTATGTTTAGTGAGTTCAATTGGTTTGTTAATAAATTCAGTCTTAAGTTAGTCATGGATAATTTCAATTTTCTTTCCCAAGTTAGTATTCAATCTATTGAAATACAGCAGATACGTCATGAAAGTAGCTGTGAAAATGCCCATGGTTTGACTTTACAGCAGGCATCATGTTTTTAAAACAATTTTGCTAACTTATGACTTAAGTATTCTACAGACAAAAACTAACAAACACATGTGTGTTGATCAAGATAATAAGCACACAAGAAAAAGACTTAAAAACACTGTGTTCCCCTCTCCTTGTTCTCTTCCTCTGCTTCAGTTCAGTTTATTTTCATTGTCAGAAAAGTCTCATGGACAAAGCTTTACATTCTGAGAAGACCTCACTTTCCCAGAAGCTAACATCTCAGAAACAAGCAGATCAATATGGAGATATATTAAACTTCACGAGGTATCAGTGTATGGAATGCCAAAGGAAAGAATAAAGATACAAAAGCCAGTGGTTTGACACATGCCAACTGCCAAGCCTGACTGGATAGAAGGCCTGCTTTTCACTTCTCCTAATGAGGATGCAATTTATTAGCTTAAGTTTCCACAATAAAAATTAAGCCCATGAATTTGTAATGAACTAAGTGCATGTCCATGGCTATTACAACACAATTCACATTCATTAGACGGGACTAATTTGCTTGCATGTCTGAGTCCTACATTACACTCATTAAATATATATATATATATATATATATATATATGCGTCAAAAAGCCATGTTTCCATTTGGGCTTACAGCACAATTGATGACTATCATTATGCTTGAGTGTACAATAGCTGAGATTTTTTTATATGTAACCAAATATTTAATTATTGTATATAGGATATACTGTAATTTCTGTCATGATTAGTACAGTTGAAGTAAAATTGCTGATAGCTTAAACGCATTGGAAGTTAGTTTTAAAGAAAATCTTGGTGCATTGGATCAGATTCAGCGTGCAAGCAACTCCCATGGAAAGCTCCAAGAACAAATACAGTTAAGTGGTGTCCTAAGTAGGTCATAAAAATAAGTTTTAGTAGGTGTTAAGTGGTAAGGTAATGCAAGTGACACCATTTGGCATGCACTGGGTTGAGCAACTTGCATACCAGAAGGATACAGATGCTACTTAAAAACACAAAATTACCAACTGGACTGCAACAATAATTTAATATTCCTCTTCCTGATTTTATTTCTGTACTATTGTATTAAAATATCTTGATATGGTATTTGCTAAGATCCTGCACTCCCTTCATAAACAGGTTTCCCATCTCTTCATGGAACTTATGCATAATTATGAGGCACACTATTGATATTCATGGTTACTGAAGCTGGTCCTACAAAAACTTCATAGAAAGGCAACATTTTGTATCTTGCACTTCAAAAAGGTGCAGCATTGCTCTTTGTACCTATGGTTCAGGTAAGAAAGAAGAATGCTGAATTCTCATTCAGAATAGCGTAAATACTACTTGAGAACTATGTAAGACTCATGACAACACCTTTAATGAAGCTATAGCTTCTGATTCAGTCTCATTTATAAAACCTCACCTTGGAAATCAGAAAGCAAATTCTTGGCAAAGGTTTATCTTCCCAGTCTTACCTAAAACTTCTGCAGTAGCCATGATTTCACACGTATACATTGCTGCCATGAGCCTCTGCGGTTTTGCTTGCAAAGCGTAACGACAGGCTTCCTTCATGGTGGCAATCAGCTGCCCGGAGAAAGGGCCGTAACAATCTGCAAGTAATAACTCTCCTTTGTGTTTACTCATTTTCTCAGGCGAGTCCGTGCCACTTTGGTTCCTGTCCTGGTGTTCATTCACCCTGGGACCTTCATCAGTGCAACTGCTTGCTAAAGTATTATCTTCATTTTGCTGATGTTCTGTTGCATGAAGTTCCCCTGAATCCTGCCTACTGCTTGACGGCGTATCTCCAGCTTTATTTATTTCCCATTTTTCCACTGTAAAACAAACACCCATGAGAGGCTCTTCACACATGGGACCTGAAAGCGTAGCCAGCTGAAATCCACTTACTATGCTGTTGTCAAAGTCTCTGTATTTACCTACTTCTTTCACAGAGTTCCCGAGGCACTGCCACACAGATCTTTTATAGCCCCCAAAATTATGTAACAAAATATTAGGCCCACACTTCCGTGGCCCAAATGACCAGATCTGATCAACAGCATTTCTCCACTTTCTTCCCTGAAGACTTTTCTCCAACTTCTCTTTGAATTCTTTGATTCTATCAAGAGTCTTCTGATTTATCTCATGTGTTTTTTTGTCTTCATTCAGAGATGTGTTGAGCTGTTCCATAGTTCGAATTAAGTCACTGTTTTCCTCAAGAAGTCGAGTTACCTCCTCAGGAAGTGGCATTGCTCTTACACTGAGAGTAGCTTGTTTATTTGGAGTATTAATTGTAACAAGCCCATCTGAATCAACCTGGATTCCTTCTGGAATTTTATTTTGGTCCTCTTTCGTTTGGTGTATGACAGCAACCTTCTGCTGTTTTCCTATTTCCTCATTCACCATATCGACTTTGGGAGGTCTTGTTATGGTCTCTCGGAAGGGTATAATAGGAGCAGATACACTAATCTGTACCTTTGCAAATCTGCAAAACAAAGTTTAAGAATTAGTTTAAAATACTCAAAACGGTTTTAAACTTGGGGGTGGGAGGTAGGGCAATGGCCTTAACATGGAACAGATGTTCATGAAGAAATCTGATTGCAATATAGATTACTAGGTAATGCATTTCAAACTCAAATTTTATGTACTTCAAAAAAGAAGCACTGCCTTTTATGTCTTCAGAAATACTTGGAAAGGAACTCAAGAAAATAAAAGCAAAAGCATTGCTATGCCTCTGCATAAATCACTGATCACTGGTTCACCCACATCTTGGAAACTATGTGCTGCTGTTCTCTGCCCTCAAACAAACCAGAACTAGAAAAAAACTGAAAATAAAGATGATCAAAGGAATGCAAGCACAAGAAGCCTTCAGATGTTCCGATGGTGCAACAGAGACCTACAAAATCACGTGGGGCATGGGAAAGGCTGACCAGGATTAACTGACAAGCAAACCACAAAGGGCCCTGGACTGAAAATGACAGCAGCCTGGGAAAGCATCACAGTTACTCCAATTTTCCTCCTCCTATTCCTGTTGTTGGCCACACTGCTCAGACACGGTACAGAGATGGACACTTGGTGTGAGCCAGCACATCTGCTCTCAGAGGGAGATGCCCTGGGAAGATGAAGCACTGGGAAAGCTGAACACAGCTTTGTCCTTTTGGGCTGACAACCACCATTATAAATGTTTCACGCTGTAAGTGATGCTTTAAAGCCAGGTGAAACATTTTAGGTATGTCAAATGTTGTGAATGATAGCAAGAAAAAAGGAGGAATTATTTATTATCTGACAGACTCAAAGATCAGAGTTGTGTATTCTTCTTAACCACTCATGAGCTCTGAGCAGGTTCATTAAATGACAATGGAAGGACTAACCAAATTTCCCACGTCCTGGTAAATTTTGGCAGTGATTAAAAAAAAGTTGCAGAAGAAAAGTAAATACAGTTGTAAGCCTTATTTCCATGGGAATCAAAACCATGAGACATATCCTTTTTGCACTTCTTTGAAGGATTTGCATTATACCAAAAAACAAACACAAAACCCCCCACACGCCACCATTACCTTAATTCTCTTTGTTTCTCATTCTGAAAAGGGTAACTTAATCCCTTCATGCTTAGTATTTGCAATGCCCTTGGGACAGAAATTTCTAAAAATCTCTATTGTACAATGCAGAAAATAAAATGTTCAAAGTTACAAGGTCTAATTTCTTACTCTACTCAGAAAGAGCTAATTGGGAAGAAAAAATATAAATTTGGCAAAATCAAGCAGAACATCCATATTTAATCATTTAGATGAACACAGATGACTGATCTTTTAGTTGTTTCCATGTCTCTCCACATCTTTGACAATAAGTATCACTTGAACATAATTTTCTAAATACACACTGGGAAAGCTAAAATTAAATATGTGCCTTTGAAAAAGTCTGATTAAAATCTTGACAATGCAATGTAGTTTGAATTCAGCAGAACCTCCTCAGTTGCTGTAACTAGTCCAAATGCATCAAACCTGCAAAACCTAGTTGATGCAACCGTGGCAGATGCCAGTATCAGGATCCTGCCCCTCTACTTCAAGTGTGACTCAACAGTCTTGAATAACATTTCCCAATATTTCTGGGGAAAAACTTGTGGGTCACATTTCAAGGTTATTATATGCTGTCTTGATCCCTAGTTCACAATTTGCTCTTCCAAATTATGTGCACTTAGAAGTTTAACAGAAACTTTAACAGAAAGTTTAATAGAATTTATACAGAAACACAGAGAGCTAATTAAAACTAACATTTCGGAGCACACCTTCTCTCCTCTTCACACTTTAACAGTTACACAGTGCCAGTTTACCACGGTCAGAATTTACACAGAATCCATGAGGAATGCAGCAAGACAGGGATCTCACTCTGGACTTTTTCTTCTACAAAACGGGGAGAGAAGGAGGGGACAATTCTTGTCCTACGAGCTGGTGTGTGAGGGGATAGCAACTAAAATATGTCAAATCCTGAGAGATCTGGAAGGAGCATGAGCTCCACAGCGAACACACCTGCTCCCAACTCCTTTTGGGAGCGGTACCCAACCGAGACCTCCTGAACCACGGTCAAGCAGGACGGTGGTGGGAGCCCTGCTCCTCTGCGTCTCCAGGTGTTTCTTGTTTCTGCTCACCATGCCACAAGCACAGAGTGGTTTTGTGCTTTGGTAGTTTGGAACACTGACAGCATTTTCTCGAGGAATACAAGCAAGGGATACAAAATGGTCACTTCTGACAGGCCATCATTCTCTTAACAAAAGACAAATTAGACGACAACTCATCAAAACCCCCAAATTACGTACATGAAACAAAAGGTTAGGAATGTAAATGCACATAAATGTATGTAAATAAGTCTTACTAGCTGCTCACTATAATCCTATTTCCCTATCATGGAGTATTATTTTATCTTTTTTCCCCCCCCCCGTAGCTGGACCACTGCCAATAACAGAGACATTTTTACAATCTTGCTATGTAAAGTGCAGCTAAAGACAGGCACAACCAGGTTTGCTGAAACGCATTACATTTGAGCAAGATGTTTCAATAAATAATACTACGTTTTTGGAAACAGTAAAAATACCTTGCACTAAGTTGTAATGAGGATAACCATTAAAACATACATCCAGTTTTCTAAGTGATCCAGTCTAAATTTCACAAGAAATTACTGTTCTCTGACATTAACTGAACTGAGTATGGGTACAGTAAGACAAACACTCAACCATTCATCAGATTTGCTCTTTGGTTTAGAAAGAAAATTACAGTAAATGTATGTGGCAGAAGTAACAGAAATGTTTTAGTAAATGAAGTTACAGGAAGGGATTGTTTCAGACATCTGTTCTTCTGCCATTTGAAGAAACATTAGAAGATACTAAATATATGCATGTGTGCTTGCAAAAAATACTGCTCATGAATGAGAACAGACTAACATTTGAAAAAATAATCAGTGAGGAAAGGCACAGGATAGAGTGTGCACATACAATTTTGGTCATGGTGCTTTACAATTTTTCAGAGTTCATTTATCGGACATGATTCCCCTCAGATTTTATTTTGTACAAATGCCACATTACATTCTTCATTGGACTCCTGAAAATACTGCAATTTGTAATTTCTAGAAAGTGCCCCAAGTGTGAGTTAGATGTACAGAAGTAATAAACTAGTGGTTTCTGCCCAACTGCAGATAATTTTTTAGCTACAAAAAAGTACATTTATGACCCAATGGTAAAAACTGTTTGTGGATAAAGCTCTATTTTACCAGAATATAAATCAAAGATATCCATCTGACAGAGAAATACAACAGACACCTACTGAACTAAAAATATTTCTTCCTCCTTGCCCCTCTAACCTTTCTTTCAGGTCATCCAAGCAACGCTGAAGATGAACTTCTCCTGCTGTCACCAGCACATGTTCTCCTGTCTCCTGGATTAAAACTTGCACACATGGATCAGCCTGGTTTAAAAGCTTCATCCCTCTGACCAGCTGAGGCATATCACCTGGCAAAATAGGGTATTATTAACAAAGGAATACTGGGAAAGAAACATTCAAAATAGAATAGACTTAAACTGAGAAATAGTAACACTCATTTTTATGGAAGTCTAAACACAAGTAGGTATTTTAGGAATACGCAAAAACTTTCAGTGGGCAATTTTCAGCTTATGAGTCACACAGAGCAGCGTGGTTTAAGAGCAGCAACTGAAAACATAAGCTGTATTTAGAATTTGTCACCAACAATTTATGTACTGATGACAAAATTCACATCATACAATTATAACCATGGTGCACACCACGCTTCAATGGACTGCAAGCTTTTTGTTTACACAGCTTTACAACAGGTTTAGTAGAACAAGTCAGCTATTGACTGTGACTGTGCTATGTTGCTTCCTATACACAGTTAACTTCAGATACAGCTCATGAACACCTCACAACCAATAAAACCCCTGAACTTTATCAAAATGAAGTGATAAAAAATTCAGGACTTCCGTCCTCTTTTTCACAAATTATCAAATTATAACCTTTCTTATCTATTACAACTTTTTAAAGTAATCTTTCAGTAAAGAATTGCATTTCCTTGCAATCTTTCATAACTAAGTATAGCAACTTCTAAATCTCTAATGCTTAAAATGCTCCAAATACATAAATAAAAACATTAACTTTACTAAAATAAAAGTAAAAGGTATTGCATATGGATTACTTAGAAGGCATAATAGCAAATAAAGCACAGGAAGGATTCTGAAGTAGCTATAAGCCACTAGAAACCTTTAAAGCAATTAAAATCTGAAAAATGGAAAAATCAGGAACGTGAGAGCTTTTCAGTGAAACAAATCACAGCTGTCCCTAAAATGAAGGTGTTTAAAAGGAGCTGTCTTAAGTTAATGGAGAATGAAAAAGCACAGCTGAGTCAAATTTGGCTAGATTACATCAAAGCTATGCATAAACACCTCATGTCAGCAGCCTTTCATAATGAACACAATTTAAAGAAATTAATTATGAATTCTTTTTTTTATTTTACATATGCAGTAGAGAATACCCCAGGGCTTTCCAGGAATATATATTCATATTCAGAGGGAAGAGTGACATTAAGTGAATGACAAGTTTAGAGACTATTAAAAGAAATATGATACTGTTTATTTACTGCTGAGCTTGTAAGGGTGTAACAGAAAAGGATCCTTGAAAAACAAACATAAAAATAAACAAAAAGTGGAAAAAATGCAGTTACAGTTCACGTGGCCAACACAGTTGAACAAAGACTTTCAACTTTGTCTCTGCACTTAAGCTCACAGAGTGATGAGTACTTTTTTTTTCCCCCCTGTTAGACCTTATGGTACCCATACAGGAAGATTTTGACATGAGTGTGAAGTCATGCAGTAATTCTGCAAAATGTACATAGGGAAATCATTTATATTTATGAGTCATATTTCCACATAAGCAGATGCAGTTTTGAAGCAGGTCTGATGTGGCAGTCCAATGCACACATGTGACAATGTGTGAGGGCCACCTCAAGACTACACACAGCTCTCTGGGCAACTGCAATGGCCACATTTTGCTTGTCTTCCTGTTACTGCAAGCAACAGTGGATTTTCAGGAAACTTCTGCAAGTATAACCACCTTTCAGGCTTCTGTCTCCCTAACAAATTTAGTTCAGATCATAAACTCAGAAGTTACCGAGGAGGAGAAACTAAGTAATGGTTTTAGACTGATCCAGCTTCATTTCTTAAGGAACAAAAATTACCCCCAAACTGGTCAGTAGCTCTAGAATTACATTCCTTTAATATTTTGAACTTAATACTACACTCAGCAGAACCAGTAATTTCCAATACTTTAAAACTGCTTTAACAAATGTAGGATGTACAATATATGATTATCTGTTACTCAAATACATGAAACAAATAGCGGTCAAGCTGTCCAATAGCTCCCTAAAAAAACATGTAATCTTAGTGTTAGAGTATTTTGCAATTGAACATAAAGCCAGTTATTTTGGTTCTCTCAATGCTCCAACAACAAATGGAAATTGGGCTGAAATTCAAATAAAGCCAGAGATATCCCACTGTTTTGCAGGAAGTGGGGTGGGGGCATCAAGGAGAAGCAGTAGTGCAATTCTGCACCACAAGCTTAATGACACACATAAAAGAATGGCAGCAGATGTGGAGAACCCACAGATCTGCTCACCTTCCCAGGAAAGGAACACTGAACTGATAGCACCATGTAGTGTCTGACCTGTGGAACAGCTGTCACAAAAGGGCACAACTCCTCCTGTGTCTCCTCACCTACTGAGACAAGAGCGAGGCAGCTGGAACAACTCACACTGCCCTCCAGGCAACCTACACGCTTATTTGATATTGGGCAAGTCTCTGATTCAGTGGCTAGCTCATAAAGTAGCCAAATCACTGAGGGCTGGAGGCTGCACTGCTGCTACACTGAGTTGGAGTTACCATCCCCGTTCTCCCTGAAGCTTACTTGGATGCTTTGGTTCCACAGCTACTCGCACAATCGGGGTGGCTTCAAAGTTGAGAGGTGTAAAAGGTGGACAAGCAGGTGATGTTGACAGTGTTGCAGACTTCAGCACAAAATCTTGCAGGCCTCCTATTCCTAATAGAAATTGGGGGAAAAAAAAAGGCAAAACAACAAAAAAAGATCACCAAATGTCATATTAAATGAGACTAAAAACATGATCGTCAAGTTTAAAAAAGGTGAAAACATTCTAATTACAAAAGTAAGATTCAAAAATTCCTCACTGTTCATATAAAGTATCTGTTAAGATACTTCTGCATAAACTGAGTTCTTAAATCTCTGGTGTGACATTTGGTATTTAGTCTCATAGTTCCCATTGCATTCCCTCAGTATTTTAAAAGGCATGTTTATAGCTCTGAACAACACAAAGGACATGAGGACTTTTTTCCCTTCTAATATGTCCAAGCCTTTGTACAGCTCAGACTTAATTCTGGTGGTTTAAACTTAAAGAAATTGAGACTGCAAGAGGCAATGGTCACCTAGTCCAATATCCAAGCCAAAGCAGGGCAAACTTCACAGTTAGATCAAGCTGCTCAGGACCTTCTCCACTCAAGGTTTAAACACTTTTCACAGCAGACACTGCACAGCCTCCTCCAGTGCTTCATTATTATTATTATTGTGAAGAATAATTTTTTTTCCTTCCCACCCCCTCATGCCCATTTGGGATTCACTTTTTTTCCAACTTGATTCTTGTAAAAATGAATTCATCGCGTTGTAAGCTATTAATTCTCATTCTATATACTTCATAATGCTGACAAGTTGAGGAAAAGTGCGATTAAATTGTAGTGATAATAAAAAATATAGAAAAAAATATCAGCTATAAATCTGCAAAATAGCTGCTGTAAATGCATACCGAGTTTTGGCTGGCTGGCACATATAAGAGAATTTGAAATTATTGCCTTCAAATTCCTAACCAACTGCACATCATTCATAATTTAGTCAAAGCTATTAAAACGCAACTAGAAGTGTTTGAATAATAAAGACAACAAATAAAGCTGATACCAATTTATACAATCACTTTTCCTGATGTTCCTTCAATCATAAGCGATGAGCGTTGCGGTTCTAATGGAGTATAAATTAAATGAGCATGTAACTTGTAATGCTATGAGAAAACAGAAACCTTCAGCTCATAATCTATACCTGCTTAAAAATTAAATTCACATTGTAAACTGCAGTGTATTTGTGCTCCTTCCTCCTTATTCTCTCCTACATGCCCAAGGAGTTCTTCACCCCAGCTCCCCATTATCACCCTAATACTTTTCCAGTTTTTTTTGTTTGGCTTAGCTTTCTTCATTTGAGGCCAGAAACAAAGAGGGTCAGCTTCCACCCTATGAGATCATGCAGGAGTTTGAGTTCTGGAGAGCCAGTCTGCTGCAGAGTTTCATCTGCAGAATCAGGCTGTTTCTCCAGCTCTGGAGGCTGGATGCCTGGCCAGCAAGGTAATCCAAAACCCAAAATGTCATTATATAAGAAAACCTGCCTCAAAATAACTGGAAGCAGAACAACATTCAATGGCTTTAAATGCAGGATTGCAGATGCTACAAAGAAAATAAATCTGTATAAACTCTGTATTGCACCTGACCTATGACCAGCATGTATTTCCTCTTTTTCACTTATTCAACATGTGGTTTGAATGAAAAACAAATGCTGGATCATCATCACCACCAGGGACTGAGAAAAGGGATGGGTCCATTTTATTCTGATCTTCTCCAGCTGGTAAAATGAAAATGATTTAGAATGGGAGGTGAACAGCTTCTTTGCACAGTGTAATGTGAACCAGAGAAATAAAGTTACCAAATCTTATTTCAGATAGACTCACTCTTTTCTTAACACGTTCCTGTACTCTTACTGTCATAAAGAAAAATTGAAGCTTTTTGCTCCTCTGTTTCACATTTGAAGGTAAAAACACATGAAATATAAGTGTCTGGCACCAGTAATACACTACAAATAAAAACTTCTGTCAGTTTTCATGAAAATCTGTTAGGCTTACAACCTGAGTGTTTTAATTGCTGAAGCCTGTAAGCCAGCACAGAGCAGTGTCCAGCCATGCTGAATCTATTTAATTTACAAATTCTTACTAAGAAACGTTAGAAAAAATCTCTAAAGGTTCTTGGACACACTTTTTGCATAATGTGATTACTAAGTAACTGCTAATGTGTTTTCTGAGTAATATTAGAGGAAGATGTAACATAATTAGTTCCAAAGTACCACATGACCTATCAATGGAAGAATTCTACTAGTTATGATGGTACATAAATCTTAAACTTAGTTATTGTCCAGCCCACTGCAATTTGCACATACTACTCGAGATCCCAGATCTCAAATGTGTACCAATATGATACTTGAAAGGTATTAGAAAAGTCACTCCAAAATTAAGCCTTAATAAAAGCCTGTCAGATAATGTGAAGTAAGACCTTCTGAGTTTGGTGGCTTGCACTTTCAAAAGTAGACCAAATAATGGTTCAGGGAGAATTATTACACAGGTGGTGAAATACGAGATTTACAAAGGTTCTTCTTTTGTTGAGTGCCTTCTCTGACTTGCCCTAGAAGATAAGAATACTAAATCAAGCATATACCTACCTGTATCACCAGATATGAACATACGATAGAAGCTAAATGGTAAAAAGCGGTAAGAACATCATGACTGAAATTTTCAAAAGGAGTAGAAGTTTTAAGACAAGTCTCAATTTACTTTTCACTTCTGTGTCTTGCTGGTAACCACTACACCTTACACAGTAATTTTGCTGCCTTTAAAGTATGCTTTTCCAGCACAATTCAGCTATAAAGACCTGAACACGTAACAGATAAACTTCAAGGTATATGTAATTAGTTTCCCTTGATGTAGAAAGATTTAGGCATTTAATGTTCTTTCAAGTTGCAAAAAAATGAAGCAGATACCACCACCATGGTAAAGTTCTTCAATCAGATAAGGGAATCATTTAGTTTGCAGTGTGAAAAATCAAACAAAGAAGAATGAAAGCTGTTTGAATTTTAACTTCTGCCACATTGTTACTAGCCTGAGCACATTAGTTCAGTCGATCTTTATCTTCTCTCCCTGATGATATCATCACTTAAGAATCCCGGGCTGCTTTGGAATGGAGACTTGTCAAGCTTTGGACTAACACAGTAAGGAAATAAGTAAAGCAAAAAGCTAACGTTAATTTTCCCAGTAAGGCTCTGTCTCCACTGAAATCTATCATTTCTTATCAATGGTACCTCTTTAGAAAGATCAGGACCTTGCAGTCTGTAAAGCCTCCTGGTTTAAATGCTCCATGCACTTCACTATGTATCAGTGAGGACAGACCATGCAAACTCCTACATAACTACTGTGAATTATGTAGGTGTGATGCAAACTTTTGCAAATCTACACAATCTGAAATCTCTAAGGGAGCATGTGCCTGTTGTTTCAATGAGACTGTACAAACACAGAGACATCTCTATAATTTTCTTTGAGCAGTAATACAAATACTTCTATTCTGCCCTGTGAGAGATATTTTAAAAAAAAAATCTTTAAAAGGTGATCTGAAAAATATGTGTAAGAAAACAAATTCACAAATTCACTTTAAAAGTATGATTGGCTCTAGATGTTTCCAGTTTATTCTTGAAGTAAATAGGCTAAAGGCCAACTAAAACAGAAGAACAAACTGTATTTGCCAATAATACTAAAATAATTAAAAAATTAAGGAAAATGCCCCCATATCAATCACCATTCTTCCTCAAATCTATGCAAACAATTCTCCTTTTCCCAATATCTCGCATAAGACTACAAAAGATTATACCATTAGCACACTGTTACCTTCTAGGGTGACTAAAATTGGTTCACTGTGGCCAGATAAACCTCAAGCATCAGCCTCCAGCCTTTCACTACTGTCCCTAATTTAAAAAAAAAAAAAAAAAAAAGGTAGGGATTTTGTCAGGGAAAAGTAGCTTTTGGTAGGATTAAACCGAGTTACAATAGTATGCCTTTTACATTTGAGGAATCTTAAAATGTTTTACTAATCGCTGGGATTAAATGATGGCAACTGTAGGGACAAGTAGCTGCTATGGCTTAAGAATACTTTGTATTATACATTTATCACCTCAGACTTTAAGCATGTTTTCTCTTGCGTCTCATGGGCACTGCAGAGATATCTGAGGGCAGAACTTGACCTTTCTATATTAGAAACTGTTTCTAGAGGGGAAGGGAATGTAAATCAAGACACAGACCACATTCTAGTTGTGATTTCATCAACTTTTTCCATAATACACACCACATGTTAGCACAGATTGCTGGTGAGCCTCCTCTTCTCATCCCTAATTGCGCACTTCCCCCTCAATTCTTACTTGTTTCTGAGGCAAGTGAAATTGCTTGTATGGAAAACAGAATATCGTAAGGTATGTGCATTGTTTCAGCTGCTCTCAGTACTTTCCAATCATTTTACAGAAAAGTTAATTCAACATTTTCTTTTTCCGCTTTCCCAATTTTTTTTCTTGAGCTGAATCTCTAAAAATCACCAGTATCCAACAGAGTGTAGAACCATTTGTCCCAGTTTCTTCCTGAGTTTCAAAAACACGAGTTCTACCCGAGTATGCGCTAGAGATTTACATGAACTCAGTCACTCATGAACTCAGTTTCTCAATACAAAGGTGTTCAGGTGTCATTTTATTCTAAATTTTCCTTGTAGGTTCACTTTAGCAGTTGGAGGGCAAATTCAGCCTAACTTTCTGATCAGATGAGAGTAAACTCAGCCATGTTATTAATGATGCCACGACAAAATCCTCTCCCCAAGGGGCACAGCTGTGGTAAGCCACTGACTGCAATACGCAGCTTTTGACACAAGAAGCAGCTCAGTAGTAAAGGACTGAATCTTCCAGTAGTGAAAGATGAAAAAGTGCTGCAGCACCCCACTGAGCTCTTTTAGGAAAAAGAACAGCAGTTCAAAGAACAAAGTTGTCTGCTTCCAGAGATGCAAGGAGAGCAAGGATATGGTCTAATAGCACGTTCCACTAAAATATCCCACTACTAGATTATAGTTTCTAGAAGGATTGCAAACACATATAATGAGTAAACAAGCATCATTTATCATCTGCTGAGTATCTTTGGGAAAAAATACCATATATTTCACCTTAGACTGCATAATAACACACATTTCCTAAGTGCTGATTGAGCTGACAAGTCTAATTATGAACATTCCTATACTTTCTCAGATGAGACTATGAACAGTTTCAAGGAAACCGTAAAAAAACCCCTTTACATTAAACAGTAACATCTTTAAAATGTTACAGTAAATGGCCTGAGATCTACCTGCACTCAGTCTGTGTGAAAAAGCTGACATCAAAGCTGAGTCAGAAATCTGCTTGCTAAAATACAAACTTACCTTAAACAGAATCAAACCAAGATCAGTTAACACTCCAAATCTGGCTTCTGGATTTACAAACTGTTGTCATCAAGATGAAATATTGATTTCTTAAAGCTGCTTAATGAGACCAATAACTACAGAAGATGAAAGTATTTCAAATAATCATGTTTTTCTTATGCTACACAATTATTTCATTTATCATGCGATACTAATTTTTGGAGCTCAAGACTAAAGAAAATGATCCCCATGTTTCAACATTTAAGTATCATTTTAGCACAGAAATCTAGGAATTTCATACTTAGATCTGTAACAGGCCCCATCCATCTTTATGTATTATGAAATCAATGCACTTGTAGCTCCACAGGAAAAAAAAAAGGAAAAGAATCTTTACTCCAATTAAAGCTACTTTGATCTTTTAACTGTAAAGCATTCTTGATAAAGGCACTAAGCAGCACCTTTTGTGGTTTTATAAAATGGTCAGTAGCTGTCCTCAGCAGTGTATACATGTAACATATTTTGCCTGAGCCCACACATTAAAATTCCTTTCCATGCACCAGCTCAACTTGACATCACTTGAAAGCAGTGATACTGATCAACAGTAAATATGGGGATAAATCTTTGCACCATGTGACCACAAAGGCACTGGAACTCACTTCAGTTATGGCCTGTATGTCAAATTAATGCTTCCATTACTGCATGTGGAAAGCATTTAGCACCATACAAAACTCTGCAAGGGTTTCTGAAACACAAACCAAATTTTAAATTTATAATTACTTTAAATAAATTATTTTAATTTGACCCGACAGCAACACATCTGAATTTACTCAATTTTTTAAAGAAATTACTACCAGAACTTCAGCGCCAGTTCAGAATGGTTGTTGTCCTGAACACATGGAATTTAGGAATAGTTGTTTCAACATATTTACTCAGATAATCTACAGGCCTTTTGAAATGCTGATTTGTTGTCGTTGAGGGTTTTTATTTAGTAATAGTAAACCTGCTTTTATAAATAAACGAATGAAATTGCATATTGTACTGGAAAACAGATCAGCTGAATTCTTATGGAGCATCCTATGCAAGGAAAAAATCTGCCCATCCAATCCTCTCAGGAAAAATAAGGTCTTCAAGACAACACAGCTTTAACCACACTCTCTGAAGACCCTATGTATCTTTTTGTGAAGACAGAAATGTTTCAGGTGTAGCTCTAGAGGCCACCCTGCACTGTTCACACATGCGGGCCATCTACTGCTGGTTCCTACTGGCAAAATGAGAAAACAACAAAAAAAACTTAAACAAAAACCCCAGAAACAACAACAACAAAATCCTCATCCATCTACAAAACTCAAGAAAACATTGAAGATTTTGGTAAAACACTTTAGACTTAGGCTTGATATGAATGTCTAATTTTGCAAAAGGAACATATACCAAAAGATCCAAATTTCTTCCCTCAACCTAGCAGAAGAAAAAGATAAACCTCCAGCAGTCATCTAGCAAAGACACATTTGATATTGCTACTTTGGATTTTAAAAAGGAGAGAAAGTTATTTAAAACCAACTTCTCTGGCTAGTTACAGCAGAAAAAAGTAGAGCAATTGTTATTCTACACTTTTGCAGGACCACCATCAAAACATTAGCTGTGCACACATTCTCGGTTCTGGAAATTTATTAAAATAGGATCGCATGTTATAGATCATGAATAGATTAGATACCAGGAGTATTAATCAAACCAATCAGTTCTCACTTTATTTCAATGTTTCTTTTAAATATTTCACCTGCATTGAAAGGTACAGATGTTCAGAAGGCAGAGGAGAGGGAGGCAGCAGCCTGAGGCTGAGAAGGGAAGCCTGGAATCAGCTGTGCTCTACCAGATTGAGCACTAAAACTGCTGAACATTAAGAGAAAGGAGATGGAGGCAGAGCCTTTCTACCTGAACACGTAGCAAGGTTCAATATTTGTTTCTAAGTAGGCACTGGGAAGACATAAACCCCTATACAATATTTTAGTATTTTTATGAGAGTACTGGAGGCAAGATGCAAATGAGCAAAGATCTAAAGTTCATTAGGGTTTTCAGCACAATAGAAATTAGAATTCTTCTAATTTCTTGACCAAATGCGTCTCGCAACAGAGCAAAACAAGTAATCTCAGCTAACATCAATAATATCAAAGGATTTCTTCATAAATCAGACTAGTTATAGCATAGTCTAAAAACCAGCCAAAGAGAAAATGCCATTTCAGGCTTTATTCAGTTTTAGTAATGTCTCCTGAAAATGGGCAGACTTCATGTATATACTGTTTTCTTAAACTGAAGATTGTAAAATATAACCAACATCTGTTACTTCCCAGAATCAATTATAAGTGGTGTTAAAATTAATGGGGCCTTCAGGCACTGATCTTGCAAAGAATTAATTTTAATCTGTAGAAGTCTTGGAGGTTTTGTCGTGTTTGCCTAGAAAAAGCTACGTGAACACATTCCTACAAATTTTGCATTACATATCCCAGGTTCATGGGGAATTTAGAATCTACTACTAGAAGTGTCAATTACAAAAGACAATGGTAGTTAGTTTAAAAGCTCATTAAATTTTGCCCATCCATGCGCTGATTTATGTTTAACTGTAGAATCCCCGTATTTCATTACTTAAAAAAGAAAGAATGTAAAGCCTTTATCATTCAATACATCAGGTAAATTAAAATAGAGACTAATCAGTCATGAGGATATTTCAGATAGCACAGGCAGAAGCAGCACACTGATCACCAAATGTGTACAATGTCCTGTGGGAAATGCCTGAGCCATTGACCATTTATCCTGTTAACTTGTAAGACATGCAAGTAACTAATTAAAATTCAATTTTCCAAGACCTGACCGAGTGCCTAATGCTCTCTTTTAAAGGCAACCTCCCCACCCCCCAACACATCTGTCTATAAGTGATTTATGCTGGCTGATTTTGCTGCCTTGGGAGATATGGCTTAGAGTCTTCCAAAGCACCATGAATAATGGACTGCTTCAGTCTGCATTATGCAGAAAATGATGTTTACTTTAAATACAATCATTTTCAAGATGGATAAAGAAGAATATAAAATTTCACTTCATGCTAAAAGAAACCTTTAAGTAGCTCATTAGCAGTTACACAAGCAATAATATTTTGGGAAATAATTAATCAGAAGGATCCTAACCAAATAAAGCACCTTTCAAATGTCTCAGATTAGGACTATTTGACATAATGGGTGTAAAACAGATGGCATGAGAGGGAACAGGGATGTCTTAAACACACTTGTTATACCAGCAGCCTAGGAAGTTATTGATAATGAGTTATTTATAACATGCTCTAGTTTAATAGCTAAATTAATTAAAAAATAAACAGAAAATGCATTCAAAAAAAAAAAGAACAAAAGAAGTTGCTGCCACATGAAAACCTATTACAGGGCCATTAATACTGACCTCAGACTGAAAAACATTCTTATTTTGTCTCAAATTTATATTTAAATAACGGATTTTAAAAGTCAGCTTCACTTTAAGTAATTCTGCCAGTCTGCCTCTGTGTAAACTAAGCATACCAAAATCAAGTATATTTAAAACTTAAAAAAACCCCTAAAAGTTAGGAATGCTATTTATCGTCCTTATCCCCCCCAAACCTTTTTCCCCCAAAGGAAAGAAGACTGTAATTTTCAACCTAATTTCTGATTACTTCAGTTAATGTATCATCGAGCGTTATTACTGTAATTTGCAGTCTGCATAATTTTGACTTCCTAAAATATTGCAACATATTAACTTCCATTAGCTCTAGGACAAGAAAAAAATGGGAAAAAAATACACAGATCATTCCTAAGGTACGAGAATTCTTAAGACTAGTGCAGAGGACCACATAATTAAACTGGGCTCTAGAACATTCCTCTGTTTCAAAATGAAGAAATTAAATAGAACAAATCTTGACTTTTTAATGCCTTGTTGCAAAAAAAAAAAACCAAAACGAACAAAACAACTAATAAGATTTAATTTTATTTACATCACATGAGTCTATATGCATTAAGAACATCCCCAACACTGCTCTCTTCATTTGCTACAAACAGGCATGAAGCCTCACACTGACAAAAGATACCAGGGAAGGAGCCTGAAGCTTTAACATCTCCACATCTGGAAAATCCTGTTTTAATTCTCTCTTTTACAGGAGTATCACCAGTCACTGATCACTTCATTTGCATTAGAGGATAAAAGGAGAAGAGACCCCACCCCAAAAGGCAGTTTGAGAACACCACCTCAAACACAGCTGGGCTGACCTACAGCCAGCTGCCCCCAAAAGAACCAAGCTTGTCCCCGCTTCTGGCTCCCCAGCACCAACATTTGTCTGACTCTAGGTGAGACAATCCAGGATACTAAATAAACAGAGTAAAACTAATCTAATAAAAAGCGATTTTCCCTCTCACCCAATTTTCACTCCCTCAACCATCAACGCCTTAAGAGCCTGCTTCTGACTCTTTGTCCAAGAACAGGCAACTCAACATATTAATCCTAGTGAAACCCCAATGGCATGATGACACCAACCAGAACACCAAGTTTAATAACCAGCATCTCCTAAAACTAGTTAAGAGACCTTTTCCCCCTTTCCCATCTACGTAGAGGGAGCAGCTAACACCTCTAGGTTGTGAAAAAAGTTAATTTAGCCTCCATGCCCCACCTCTGTGCCCTGCCACAGGAGGCCAGGCTGGCTGACATTGTGCTGCCCAAGCAGCAGAGCCCACAGATGAGGCATCGAGTGTCACCCACGGGCAACAGCAGTGGCTTGGCTGCTGCTTCGAGACAAAGCAAAACCTTAAAACACGAAAAAAACCCCAAAAACCAGCTGCTTTTCTGAACAGAAGTAACGTGGCCATTTGCCACTGCTCTGTATCAGCTTTAAACGCTTTGGAGGAGTTCCAGATAGATAAACCTTTTTTACTAAAAATGAGAGGCATTTCTGCTAAAAATGCCTGAGCACTGAAATGACTCTCTCTGGTTGAGAGGCAAGGCTTTCAACACAGTATGGCATACTTCCTGATGGGATTGTGGACACAAAAGAATCTGTTAAAAAAGGAGTATGTTCTTAGTCTCATTTCCAAAGTAAACCTAACTCCTGTAATCACACAGGCTCCCCTCAACAACTTTTAAACATGTTGTCAACTTCCACTAAGTTCACCAGCGAGAGAGAGGAGAGGGTTCAGGTGTAATTAAGTTTCCACAAGTTATGTAAAATCAATGGCTAAGTACTGAAGGGAGACCAAAATTGGTGAGCTCACTGAGGAAAGGGCAGGCGAAACACGATCATTATACATCCCGGCTGGAAGCAGCTGCCTGGCGACCAGCACGCGCATCCCGGCCGCCCAACCGGGACACGACTGCGGGAGAGCGGGGCGCAGCGCAGAGGGGAGCCAGGATTTTAAGGACATCAGTCCACAGGAATCCAGGCTCTGTTAGTAACACTGCTCAGAGAGCTTTCTTTTTGAACATCACAAAACAATTAGTCTCTTGTGCAAAAGCTCTGAAAAATATAACCGTTAGGATTCCAGATATTTTAGATCCCATTTTGAGAGCTTCTCAGTCACGTGTGCCTTCCAGTACATAGTTCCCATCAGCTCCGGCAGGCTGAGGAGTGGGGAACGGGTGTGAATGTCTTTGTGTAAGTGCAGTACTGATGGAACAGGAACTGCCAGCAGGTTGCATTTTCATTTACAGTAACGGCTTCACAGCCATGCAACTCACACCGGGTGGTGACCCAATACTTCAATACTGCAGAAAGCGTGATTTGTACAAATCTTAACGTATGACACTTGGAAAACATCAGGTCTTTGGATGACTGTTTGTTGCTCAATATTCTGTTTCAGAAATCCAATTAGTCACTGAAACAGACTTGTATCAAAGCTGGCATTCCACTGAAGCTTAAAATGTCAGTAACAGATAGACTGACTTATGTTCCATATATTAACTTAAACAACTGTAAAATTTACACATTCAGAGTGGAGTTTTTCTATTTTCCCATCAGTACATTGTCTTGGCACAGGTCCGCCTACATTCAGGACAGTAACAGTGCACTTCAACTAACATCAAGTGTTTTAGAAAAACCTCCTGACTTCAAATTTATTGGGATGACAGAAATTACCTCTATTCTGTCCAGAAAAACTTTGACTCACATCACAGCTGAGGTCCTTACACTCGCTGCAGTTTTCCTACTGCGATCTCACTGTTTTCACACAGACAGGACCAGAAGCAAAGATTGCAATATAAAATTTTCTCTACCAAATTAGGTGAATTATCTACCACAACATGCATGCTCAAAGAAAGGTTACCAAATGTAAAACCCCACAAAAAACATTACCTACAGTCCTTGACAGAGGAGCAGCCTTGGAAAATGGAGCTTTTCATTTTTAAAAGTCACTCTTGAATTTTGCCCCAATACATAACAGACCTCACTGGAGAGAATTAGGCAGTAGGGAGCAAGAAAGTTTAGAAAACTACTTCTTTCAGTCTTAATCAGATGTAAAAAGGTATCTAAATTTGGCTGCAGGCCTTAATGACAAAATTTCAAAATACAATCAAGTAAGGTGAGCAGCTGTTCTGCATCTTAAGACATAAACTCAGTGTTAACGGCCCCTCAAACATTATTTCTTGTACTGGAATTAATTCCTTATAAATAACATTCTCACCCATTCAGATTCTGAAACATGTAAAACTAGAAGTACTATCTAGGCATGCTCTTTTCAAATCATACCGTTTTGACAATGAAATTACAATAGTTTTTACTAGCTAAATACAAATGGAGTTGAAACTCACACTGCTTAGTTTGCAAACTGCAGAATACTTCTAGTAAATACCAGCTTTTGCAATTCTTTACTAAATCAAAAAGCACTCTACAAACAATCTAAACTTTGAGCCTAAGCTATGCAGTGCTGCCCCTTTAACGCTGTTGTGTAGCAGTGCTCCACAGTTTGACATCAGTCGATATTCCTAAATATAGCTCTGCCTCAAGTCCCCCACAGTTCACAACCCAGACAAAGCCAGCTCCGTGACTCTCAGCTGACACCGGCCAAACAACCCTTACAACACTTCTGCAGCTTCATCTGAGACTGAAACAACACCAACATTTTGGGAAAACATTTAGAAAATAAGTCATTAAAACACAGCCTTTATGAACAGTCTCTTGACTTTCTAACCTTCCCGTTCGTTACACAGGATTGTGATCCTCTGCGAATCACGTTCCTACAGTGGGGTTATGTGCAAAAATTATTCCAAATTGGTCTTCCCCACTCAGACTGCCCTGCCCTCAGCACAAGCCCTCACTGCCTTTGCTGAACTCCTTGAAGAAGCTTTGGTTGAACAATGGAAGCAGAGGAGGAACATCCAAAGAAATAAACGAAGGCTTCCGTGCTGGTTCAAATGCAGAAGCAGAGGCATTTGGCAGCCACAGACGGTGTTTATGGCAAAGCTGCTGTGTATTACTCCGGGGCTGCTACACAACAAGAGGAACGCTTCTGCGGGCCAGCTGTGAAAGCAGGTATCCCGCTCCTCTCCCCCTTGCACAGGGGCCTGCCTAACAGTAGGAAGTGCTCCAGCAGGAATTCAGAACACATTCAAGTAAATTGCCCTCACAGATTAGTGGTTTTGCATAAAGAATGCCAGCTAAAAAAAGAGCTTTTGCGTTTGCTTAGGCGCTGGTAAACTAAAATATTCTCCTATAGTCTTGGCATGAGATAACTAAGGTAATACAAATTAAAAGTAGAGGTATAATAACAGACAGAAATGCAGAGAGAAAGGTGGAATAGAAAGGGAAAACACGAGGTTAACACTAAGATTTGGGCAGGGGAGCTTAGGGGGGAAAGGGTCGATTTCAGAGCCACGTTAACACTCCAAAGACAGCTGAGGGAGGTCAAGCCTAATTCCTACAGTCCGGCTATTACCCTGAGCAGAAAGCAATTAGTGTAGCCATGAAAGTTAAAGAAACATTCAGAGAGAAGCTCTTTTTCACAGAAAGCAGTAGCTTCTCTCAGGACAAAGAAAGTGTCAAGAAAAAAGAAGCTGAACAAGACGTTTTCATGGCAGTGGCTTTACTTAACACTACACTGCCTCTGAAACCTGTACATTTCCAAGCTGAGCTAATAAGTAGGAACCACACTGATTGCAGATTTTTGGCTCTCAGACTACTCGGTGAGACTAATTTAATTTAGAGTCAAAACATTTGTAGATTTTCTGCATGAAGAAATGCACATTAAAAACCATAATCCAAAGTTTTCACTACACTGACAGTGCTGTGAATCCATACGAGACCTTCACCCGAAGTTGAAAGAGCAGCACTTTTTGTATTGTGTGAAAAACACTGCCCTCTGGCTTCACGTTAAATTAGAGTAAGAAAACAGTTTAAGGATAAAACAAGTTAACTGGTTCCTATAGCCATTTCACATGGACAATTAAATGACAATTCTCTAACTTCCCTAATTTGTCAAGGAATTATCATTACTCAGATGCTCTGAATATTGAGATATTTGATATTCAGATTAAAATACAATCCTTTTCTGACAGCTGTACATATGTTATAAGTAAGTGAAACTCAGAGAAAACCAGAAAACCACTAAATTTGTTCTCTAGAACTGTTTTGTTCATAGGATACTTGTTTAAAGTATAAAGATGGGGAAAAGTCTTAGTCAATCACAGGCACATAAAGGAGTTTTGATTTTGCAGATTTTAGAAAAGATTTTACACAGAAACAGAAAAAATTAGAAATTCAAGAGAATTATAAATTTTTTGTTGCTAAAAACACATATACAGAGACCAATTTCCTGGTATACTAAAGCTGAAAAAGGAAAGATTTAAAAGCAAATACCCAGAAGTGAAGAACTATGCAAAAGTAGTGACAAACTAGATTTAACCAACAAAGCCTCACTGCCTAGAAAAACCACGTTTATCCATCACTTCAGGGCACAGAGAGGATAACATTTTGGGACAATTAATTTCTAGATCCAAGTTTCTCCTCCCCTGACCCAAGTGTTACACATGGTATATTTCAGCAGTGATAAACATCAGGAATATTTTCTATCATTAATACGATTATTTGTGTTATTTAGGTTGTGTCGGGAAAAGCACAGTGTCCTGTTTGGGACTGCAAAAGGATAAAAAGCAGGACTGTGATTCGAGGCCTGGCTAGAGAGAAGCTGTGTTAGCAACAGAGGTGCACACACATGTGAAATACATCTGTGATATAGGAAACAATGATTATCCACATAGATTACTTTATGATTTAATGTCATTTTTTACACCCTTCCCTGTCTTTGCAATTGCACACTTGAGTAAAAGTCCAGCACAAATGACACCTATAAGGCAGTATGCCAGTTATAATTTTAGTTACCTGCCCCCAAGTATACTATGACTTGATACTCTGACAAACATCTACATTTCACAACTACCTTTCAGTACATGAATTGACTACCTGCGCAATGAGGCTGCAACTTCATTCATTTGATAGAAACTGAACTTTTACCTTCTGAAAACAGATAAAGGAATAACCAGATGATTAAAAGTACACACATCTTTTCAAAGATGTCAGTATTTGATTCATGTACACCATCACAGTAGCAAGAGACATGTATTTTCCTTAAGTAACACTGCAAAATCCAAAATCCTTTTAGAATAGAACTTCTTTTCTGCATTGGTAATTGGACTCATTCCTAAACAGCGTTGATTTATGGCGTCTTTTTCATGTCTGAATTACTATACATGAATTTACATGCAGAAAGGCATATATTTTCAAACTCATTTATGTGTAAAGCGATTATTTTGCACCTATTTCTGAAATGACACTGAATGTTCTCAGTTTGAATTTTAGAAAACCCATGGTCACATTAAATAAAGGAAATGTTCCTTTACAACCGGTTTCTGAAAGTTTGAGTTCTAAAACCGAAACTTCTGCAAAGACAATTCTCTAGCACATTTAATTCAGAAGGAAGAAAAGCCTAATGCCATTTTGTACAGGGGGATAAAAGGTTCAGTTATACAGTCTAAATACAGAGCCTTGTTAAATCAGGTAATTTACACCTCTATTAAAAACTGAGCCTCAAACACTAACTCCTCAAATGAGGCCTGTTTGCTGACTCTCTCGGACATTTACTCTAATGCCCTGATATCCCAAGTTCATCCCTGGACTGATGTTTCCCACTCTTAATACAGCATTTCATAGCTGCACTAACAGGCAGGATTTTCTTAGAAATGGTATGCTAATAACAAAACCGAAGTCACTGCGGTTGCTCCATTATAGATCCTCATTTAGTAATGGATACTAAAGTCTCTTTAGAGATCTTCCACCAATCAAGGCACGTTAGATGGTTTCCCCTAGAACCACATCAGAGGAAAGGAGGGAGCAAACAGCTACCCTACAGACACCTACTAAAAATGCTGACATTCTAGTTTTAAAGAGGATACTGGCTTTAAAAAAATACAACACACCAAAGAAAAAAAGCATGCTCCAAGTAATTTTTATAAGCAGACTGAGGGAGGGTATAGCATTCAGGCTCTTCAAATGAAAACATGAAGTCATTTCCCCAAATGATCACTGAGGTATCTCAGTATGCTGTAAAAAATCCCAAATGCAACATTACAGATGTGAGCTCAGCAAATAATCTCAAAACTTCCCCTTAAGACTTCTCTTACCATTTTACATTGATGATATTAACTACTTTAACTTCTTTAATTCATACAGTATTGGAAATGAGGTTCATTAGCCAAGTAATAAATATGGGTATTTCTGTAGATAACTGCTCTTTCTCCCTTTATTTATACATGCACTTTCATAGAGGGAGAGACTGAAAACAGCACATTGATGCTGACTTGAAGACAGTCAGCGTGAAATACAGGGGGAAATCCCTGTCTTTTCGTTTTAAAGAGACTTGCAAAATTACACCCATCCAACCACTCACAGAAGATTGGGAGATTTTGGAGATAAGCCGGGTAGCATCTGTGACCTAAACCCACAGTTAGCTACTGAAAGGCTGAGTAACACCTGCCCAGGGGCAGTGACTGCAGAAGTCAATTGTCCACTCTGACACAGGAGGAGTCAGGCTGTAAATTCTGAACAATGAAGAGCAGTGCGACAATAGGCACTGGAAAAATTTGAAGTCTCACGGCCAAGAAGCACTTCCTTTTGCAATAAACACTGGGGTGATCAACAGGCAGCTGCCTGCACCCCAGACTCTGTGCCCACTCTATTTCTAGATGTTTATACCAAGTAGCTGCAGAGCCTGTGCCTGCTGCTGTGCTCTGAGCTCCTTCAGGCAGCAGTGGTATGAAAAATGAAATTGTCTTGATTCTTGGTAGTCCCACTGCTGCCCACAGGCACACAAGCAGCAACAACCAACCCGACAAGTCTGGGCAGTTTTCCTTCTGCTATCATTTGGGAAACCTCAAGCATCAGCAAGTAGCTGTCTGCATACAAACCCTACAGAATCAGGAGTGCTGGCCTCGCATTCGGGAGATTATATAGAAATCTAATTTCCATTCACACGAAAGCTCAGTTTTTGCAGATTATAAAAACTAAAAGTTGCTATAAAACTGACATAGAATGTTTCATTGCATTCTTGCCTTTCCTCAAAAACTTAATCGTTTGCATTTTTTTGACATTATAATCCAGCAGGGGTCAAGAGCAAATTTACAGGCATTTTTGAGTAGATGAATGTATTATGTCTTTAGCTTAAATAGTCTTATACAGTTCAAATTTTTAAATATTATTAAGAAAACCTTGTATTTCAGTGGCAAGACTGAAAACATTTTTAAGATCTCATAATCGTCTCCTGAAAATTAGAGCAGAGAACATTCCAGAAGCACTAGAGAATTTAGAAGTGTTTTTCTTCAGAAAGAATTACTACACTTACAGTTTCCTTTTATAGTCTTAATAAGCTACAGTCCGAAAAACAGGAAAAAAAATACAGCTACTCAAAAAGCAATTTACATTCTCAAAAAAACCCAAAAAGACCCACCAAAAGAACACAAAACAAAAAAGGCTTTATAAGGAAACTATTAACCATTCAAAGTATCCTTCCAAAAATAAAATTTAGCAGAGTTAATAAAGACACATGTCAGTGCTATAACTCTCACCTAAGGCATGGCATATTTTTTTCCTCTCTAGTTATATCTTGATATTGATTTGAAAACAAGGTAATGAATCACTTATTTCTGTTGCAATAAAGTTTGTCAAGTCAAAGCCCCTGAAATAAACCACATGAAATGGCAAGGCAAACAGGGCAAAGAAAACTCAGCAGATGATCAGCAAAATATACTTCTAATTTCATTTGGTGCTAGTTCATTAGCTGTGCACCATGTCATGTTATGTTTTCCTCTAAGCAATACAAATTTCTCAGCCTTTCTTGTTAGAAGCACACACAGCAAAGAGCAGGAACTGCAAAAGGACTAAATCCACTACAGCAAAAATAGAGTTAAAGAAAATGGTTTCAGTTTCCAGCTCTGAAAGAGGCCAAACAAAAGATTAACTATTATGACTTTAGCTCAAAGAAACAACTTGAACATATTCAATTTTTTCAACGATTTAACTATTAATAAAACACTCACTGGGTAGGCTACTATAAATAATATAAATACTATGGTGTCAGGTAAATGCAACAGTCCACGGAGATTAAATGTCATTCAACAACAAAATCCATTCAATTATACACCTTTTCCTCAACAGTGCGGGATTACTAAAAACTAGTTACAGAGGCTATTTTTAGCCTTAAAAGGTTATTTTACAGGCGTTTAAGATGGCAGTTAGAGATAAAAATTGTAAGTATTCCAAAACTGAAGACAAAGGTTTGAGTTTTCTTTGTTTCATTCAGTATTTTGGGCTAATTTCAGTAACACTCTGGAGGAAGACTGCCCTCCTGCGTTCAGCGACCACAGCAGGCTGGGATGAGACAGCCCATGCAGCTGGAATCACTTCAAGCTGGCCTTTTTTTTTTTTTTTTTTAAATAATCACATTACTGATTCAGAGAGTGAAATTAGCCCACCAAATGTTTGCACAGAAATACAAGGCTGGTGAACAGCAGGCCTGTTCCTAGTGCTCTCACAGAAGGTGGTAATGCCTGCTAGTTGGCATCAGGCCTAGAAAGCCATTCTGGGCCTTTAAAATGGCATTGCTGCTTGCAGCTGCTCTTTGCTCTTAACAGAGGCTGCTTATTAAAAGCACCTAAATTGTTCAATGAAGTCCTAAAGGAATAAAATGCTTGTCAGACACCTTGTAATGAGGTTAGCTGTACTCCTTCACATCAGCTCTTCAGGCTACTGCAGCTCTATAGCACCTATCTTCAGCAGGTTCCAAAAAATCCAGAGGTATGAATCCATAATCACCCACATTTCCTACACCACAGTGCTCCCATGTCAAGAATCCTGTAAGTGCTTTATAAATAATTAAAACGTGAAAGAACACTGTATGGGAAATCCAGCATTTTAGAAATGGAAACACCAAGGTACACAACAGTGTGTCATGTAGGAAGTCTGACAGTGATCTGGCAACAGGAGGGACTTTAGATTCCTGCTTTTAACAATGTAATTTGGCAAGTTAAAAAACAAAATGCTCATTATTTGGTAGAACACTTGATATTCACATAGCTAACGGCATTTGAAAACATTCAGGAAATCATCTGGCCTCCTATGAGCCCTACACTAAAGCACTACAAATCTAGTGGCAAGGGAAAAGCTTTGCTTTTAACAGTATTCGACAAGACACAAAAAGCACTTCAACAGTCGTATAGGCAGCTCTAAGAAAAATCTAGGTTTTGTACACCAGCAAACACAAGTCCATTGTTACGGTACTCGTGGATGAAAAGCAGCACACAGATCAATAACTTCAGATGCATGCCATTCCGAACTCACGTGTGTGTATGCACAACATGCCTTGAGACAAATTTTATTCCAATTAACAAAAATGTATCACTGAATGATCCTTCAATTATTCATTCAGAAAAAACATGAGACTGAGCCAATTTTAAAAAAATCCCACATGATTATTCGCTTACACAAGTACCTAAACCAGTGTTTTCAAAAATGTCTCTTGGTTTTTACATCAGCACTTGTTTACACTACTTAGAAATGGTATTCAATATCCAGTATGGGACTGCTAAGCCCTTCATCTGTGCATGATATGATCACAAAAAAAACACTGCCTCTTTTCCTTTACTTTTAAAATACTTTTTTACACTACCTCCAATAATCCTTTTTTTGCAGAGAACAAAAAGGCATTTTGTCTTCAATTATAGGACAGCAACAAGAAAAATTTAGAAAAGAGAGGGAGAAAAAAGGAAGCTATTATTTTGTGCATCTGGAGGGCATGCACTTGTTAAATTTTTACTTATGAGCCCAGATTACTTTTTCCTTACATATTGCCTCATTTTTTCCTTTGTCACTTTGGGGATCACTCAGTACTTTTTATAGTCTTCAACCACAAGAATTTCACAACAATTGCTACAAAGTGATACTTTTCCTGTAATTGTATTTTTTCTTTGACTAGTTCAAGTAAACAAATAAAGTAAAAAAATAAATAAATAAATGTACTTGTATACATAAAGGGACAGAGATTCTTGCATGGGAAGAAGCAAATCAACCGCTCCATCTTCCTCTTGTATTCCCCATAATACAGACTTACTAATAGTTCAAAACACTTACTGGTGTGAGACAGAGTTTTAATTTAGACTAAATATTCCTAACATAGAAACATAATTGAAATAATTTAAAACTTGCATATAATAATCTCCTTTCAACGCTGTTTCAATTTAAGTTATTGTTTTGCCTCCTGGTAAACAAGCAACATCTTTTTCTTTCATGGAAAGACCTAATAAATGCTGCTTCCCCACAAATTTCATTAGCAAAAAAAAAATGAAAAATTGTGTATGGTGGTGTTAATTCTTCTATTTGTGTACCTGCATTATCAGCCTCTACAGCTTGTTAAACAATACCTAACACTACTTAGCAAACAGAAGAACTTACATACAACATCCAAATGAATTAATGTATTCTAACAGAACCATTTCTAATTTTCTGTTTTAGAAGAGAAACTGAGCACTGGTAAGAAGAGCTATGATAATCAAATTAGAGACCAGTGGATCTCACGCTACAGCCAGGGCTCACCTCCTGTCAAATCCAACACCTCTGCAGGTGTTTGCAGGGCAGCAGGAACCTCCAGTGCCACTGATACTCCCAAGGGGAGTGGCCCAGCAAGAACCCAAGGTACTATAATGATCACTAAACTAAAGAAGCTAAAACCTCTGGACAGGCAGATGATTGTCTACATCAAGCTCCTTTCTCTGTCGTATTTTTGCTGTAGGAAAGGACAAGTCTTTAAGGAGCATGGGACAGTTAGAGTAGCTTGCTATTTGCATAGATGGTATTATGGAAACAAAGGCCAGTGTTAATTTTAGTGTCACTAAGAACATACATCAGTCAAGTAGTCTTTGGAATATAATATTTAACTACCATTTCTCTCATTAAAGTTCCAGAAGGACAGTATTGTCCAAACAGCACATATTGTGTTCAAGGTCTATGATAAAAGACTTTTCTTTCCAATGGGTACTCAGGCAGTTTACAAAAAAGGGAGCACAAAATGTGCACAGGATGTCTCGGAATCAAAAATCAACTGATTCTGAGATAGGGATTTAGGTGGTACACATAATCGCCACATTTAATGTCTGCAAGTACAGAGTATTTCTATATTTGGACTTTAAGCATGGTTCTGGTACACCTAGTTAGAATGCACAGAGCAGAACACTGTTTCTGTCAGGATAGCAAGGCCTGAGCCCAAGTGCAGCTGATATGGCCCTGAAGTCAGGACAGAGCAACACAGAGACAGCCAGCACCACCATCACGACGTGCAGGTGGACCCTTGGCAAGACCAGGATCTCACTCCCAGAACTCTCAGAGCTGATGCCCACAGGGAGGTTCAAATTCAGCAGCTGCACACCTTGGAAAGGCATGTGACATGACAGAGGAAAAGAAGCCATTCCTGAAACAGTGCACCAAGGCACATGATTTATTTTTGGACCAGTACTTCGACATTTTTCCAAATTAAGCCTGAAGATACCTTCATGGCCCATTCCAGTGACTATCACGGTTTTCATCCGGCAGTTTCAACTCAATACAAGCGCCATGTGGAACCCCAGGGCACAGTCTAATCTAGTAAAACCTTATCTCCTGCTCTAGTAACTAGATTCTCCTCCTGCAAGGTCTCTGGTCATTCAAAGGAGTAAAAAGCACACCCTTGCAGTGCCAGCTAACAAGTGAAGTAACCTGTCTGCTGGCACAGGACATCTCACAGAGGTGCTGCTGGGGAAAAAGGTGAGAAGAAGGTGAAAAGTAAGAGAGTACTCTCTTCTCAGAGGGCACTTTGCTCACATACTCCTTTTTAGTTCTCAGAGAAATCAACAGTCCTTCTAAATTACAGATTCTAGAAACTGTGTGATTTTGTCTAAGACAAGGATTTTATTCTTTTCATACAATATTCTGACAAATAATTTTTAAAAGAAGATTTATAACAAAGATTTTATTACCCTTGGTTCCCAAGAACTTTTTGTTTTCAATCATCTTTCACCTCCTACTCAAGGCCTACAAAAATGCACAGTAGTCACAAGTTTGCAAAGAAATATTCTATATGGAAGAGTCTCTATTTTGTATTTGCCATATTACTTGAAAATGACCTACTGCTTAAAGCTTTTTGACAAATACTTTTGGCAAAACAATCCAGCTGCAAACCTGCAACACAAATCAACCAATGCAAATCATTTTGCCTCTCCTAACTTCCAGGAACTCCAAATAATACCAGAAAATAACTTCCCAAAGCTTTCCAGAATGGCTGCACATATTAGATAAGGACACAGTATCTCCTTCCAGCATGATGTTCTTGAATTCTGTTTGTCACAGCTTTGCAGTTCAAACGCACTATGCTTCACTGCCCCTTCCACTTAGGGTATTTTGCAATCTCAGATTTTTATCAATTAAAAGGAGAGTAGTATTTTAAGGAGTAATTAATTGAGTAGAAGGAACAAGGGATTAAATCTTTCTGTCTTCAGTAACACAACCTCTGTATCAAGCTTTGTCTTTGATCACTAAACCTTTGCATGAGCCAGTATAAAGGACAAAAAGGTCACTCACTAGGACCAAGCAGATCCTCCCTTGTAAGAAACAACTTATAAATAACAGCAAAAAAACCCAAACCCTGATGAAAAAAATCTGAAAAATCTGTATCATGAGTCTTAAAGTGGAAATAGGCAGTCATGATTAACTGTGTATTCCTTATGGCAATAACTTAATTATACAGAGTGAAACCACAGAGCTTTCAGAAAAGCTTCCTTAATTTACTGGATAATCCACAAGCAATTTCCTTATATGGCTGGAGAGAAATCACTGCTGTGTGCACTAAAGCTGGAAGACAAATGGCCTTACAAACAGAAATCACTGTTACTAACTGGAATAATAAAAGTCTTGCATCACCATTGTTACACATTCCTTTCATATAAATGCATTGCATTCTCAGTGTGGTAAATCATCATCAAATCATTAAAGTGCTTATTGAATTGATGTAAATTAACAGTGCAGCCCTACAGGGAAATGGGAGAAACAAAAGAAAGGCATTTAGGATTTTTAGTCTAAAAAAAAAAATCTTTAAAATTACATTAGATGTAAAAACCCAGCATATAGACTTGAGCTTATATACTTCAGGTAAAAATGAAAACTTGGTTTGTGTGATCACTTCACAATGATGTGATGATAAAAGATGAAATACCAAACATAGTCTGGCTAAGACTGACTGTGAAATCTGATCTTAAAATTCTAATGAATTCTTCTAAATGTGACCATTTAGAACTCATATTACTCAAGTAAACTGCTTTTCTTTATGGCAAAGTTAGACCCCACTGAAGAGCAGCCTTCAGCACCAGACTACCAACTACTTCTGGTAAAATTTAATGGTTACAAAAACCTTTCTTAAAATTTGGTCCAACTCTGAACACTCAAGACATAACAAAACCCTCACAATATTTTTTCTCTGCAGGAGGCAGCTCCAGGAGTATTTATTGTTTGCTAAGAACAAAGACCACATCCTTTCATTTTTACTGCAAAGTGGTTTGGGATGGACTTCTTTATTTTTTTCCAAACTCTTAATCCTTTTTTGAAGTAAAGTGACCATATACTTAATACATTTTCACACACTGACACAGCCAGGGAGTCAGGCACACTCACACTTACACACACACTCAGGTACACTCACCATTTTCATACTGCATATGGTCAACTACAATCAGACCACAGTAAAGTATAATTTCAAATTTTAAAAACTTAAGCTTCCAAATAAAAGTAATTCACCAGCTGCTTATGTTCTGAATGCTAGGCCCATGATAAAAGAGACAAGGCATGGTTAGTTGCCTAAATTAAAAAATTTCAACCCTTACAGAATACACGTATTTATCATTTACTATATATATACACACTTCCCATAAATTTCCAAAATTCAGGCTGTACACATGAAAATATTGTTGTATTTTGCTGTAGTTCAAACATTTTCATTAACACAATGGAAAAAAAAGCAAATAATTTTTAGAGTTTACACCTTCTAAATTCTAAACACTACTTTTGTTATTAAGGAAAGACAAATGAAGGACAAAGCCAGTGAAGAGTGCTACTCATTCTAGAGCAAAGCAGCTCAGAATCTGGCACAAAAGAGCATAACTCAATGATTAGGTTGACTTTTACAACTTTGTCCATGGAGAAAGTGAAAAAATTGCCACAGCCATAGAAGTAATTTTTATCACCAGGGTTCAAACAGACCCATAAATAAAACTACACTCATCCACATCACTAGAAAAGTCACATTAAAGAATTTCCACTGTTGGGAAAATATTATAAATAATCTTTCCAATCTATGAAATATGAGAATTTACTACTGCCTTTGGCAATTCCTGGCAGCAATGCTTACCTGGCAATCATCCAACCTGAAGATAACAGGCTAATGTAATCCCTAGTTTTCTCCAATTCCAAGTGCACAGAAATCCCACTTTAATTAGATTGCCTTCCTTTTTGCACATAAAACAAACTTTAAAATATTCATGGATTTAAGTTTTTCTTATTTATTAATCACATCAAACCAATTTCAGTGCATTTTGGATGACACAAGAATTCAGGCTCCAGGAAATTAAACCCTAGTTCTTACCCAGAACGTTTCCTGCAGGTACTTCCTCAAGATCTTCAAGCTCTCTTCCCATAAGCAAGTAGAGGTTCTCCAAAGTACAGCAGGTCATATGAGGGACTGCAGGCAGATCGTCTGTGGCAGAGCACTGGGATGACAGCTGCACAGAGCACAAAACCAGCATGTGGACATTCGTCACTTAGCTCTGAAAAAACTTCTTCCACAAAACCTCCTTGCATTCCCAAGCTAACAAACACAGTCTAAAGCATTTTCATCTCAAACCTTAGATGTTAAAAAACCAGCATGCATTCCCAAAAATCCAGACTTGAGGCAAACAGGTGATTGTTACCAAGAAGATAAAGAAATAATGCTTTCTTTGGCAAATCTTAGGTGTGTACTACTTCTACCGTGCTTTTCATTATCACTGCAAGAACAAATGTTTTGAAGTAAATTCAAAGGTAATGAACTTCTTTGATCAGAATCTCAAAATATTTAACACCAGTTTTTCCAATACTATTGTGCACCTTCTGTTCCCTAAAAGAATTGCTTTTTCCTTCACTTTTTAAAAAAAAATAAAATATATGCATACTGGATTTATGGTTAGCTAATACAACACTGTACTTAAAACTGTTTTGGAAATGTTAAGGTGTATAATGAGTTTACAGACACAAACAGCTATTAGCACAATTACCTAAATTACTTTGATACTTTTTGGAATTTTTCACTTAAACTTTTTTTCTCTCTTTTGAGTGAGACACATGTAAGAAGTTAAGACATCAGTGTTTCAAAAGAATCCCAGGTTATTGTAACAGTTCACAGTCACCTCTTACCTTATGCAAAGACTCAGCAGGATCATATTTTGGTCCTAAAACAAAGATTTTTTGCCCTCTTTTCACCACGCCACTGAACACTCTGGCAAAAGCAATGAAATACTCCTTGTTGTCTGCTTCCTGTTTCACTGCCTTTGAGGTCATGCTGTCTCCTTGACCAGTGAGCTGCTGCTCTTCACCTAACCAGTCAGAAAAAATATATTAAGCATAAAAACACTTTCTGCCTCATCATCTGAAGGAAAAAAAATTAAAATTATGTATTATATTGTCGCATGTGGCGAATCACAGAATCATTCCAGTTAAAATAGACCTTTCAGATCCTGAAGTCCAGTCCAGCACTGCCAAGGCCAGCCCAAACCCATGTTCCTCAGTGTCACATGCTTTAAATATCCCCAGGGATAGTGACTCAGTGACTTCCCTGGGCACCCTCTTTAATGCTTTACACTTCTGGTCAAGAAATTTTTCCTCTAAGCCTTCCCTGGCACAACGTGAGGACATTTCCTCTTGTCCTACCATTCGTTACTTGGGAGAAAAGACCAACCCTGTCTTGGGGTGATTCTATGACCATACCGTATTCCCCATCGCCGGCTTCATTTCTAGTGTACCTTTAAATTGCAAAGCGGGGAGAGAGAAGCCGAGAGAACTCCTCAAAGCGGCCAGCTTGACCTTGCCTCTAGAATGTTTTGCATGCTTTTCTCTCCCAATTCTGACATTTGTTGGTTAGAGGGCTTTTGCTCTCTGGCTTCTTGGGCTTTCAGCAGAGAAGGGACTGTGATCTGCCTCAGCGGCTTCTTTTCCTTTTTGGACTGTTTTTGGCTTGCTTTTCATCCCAGACCAGCTCCCATCTCTGGATCTGCTCGGCGGGACCCTCCAAGGGGGATCGTCGGACCCTGCCTGGCCCGGCCCAGCTCAGGACTGCAGGTTTTACCTACAGAAAGAACTCTAAAATCCATAGTCCTCTTTTAGGGGACAGGGGAGGGGGTTTCAATATTTCTTTTCTTTGCCCCGTGACAGCAGGGGACTCTGTTTGTTAAATAAATAGTTTTTTTCACTTNGTTTCAATATTTCTTTTCTTTGCCCCGTGACAGCAGGGGACTCTGTTTGTTAAATAAATAGTTTTTTTCACTTTCACTCGAGAAATTATTTTCCCGAACCCGTGGGGGAGGTGCTGCCGGGGCCTGCTTGCCTGGCAGGCAGGAGAGAGAGAGAGATGCCCCTCTCGGGTTGTTTCCTCCCGGATTTGTGTCCAAACCGGCACAAACCCCCACAACTGTTACCCATAATCCAGTTCTGTTGTCCACACACTGCTTTTGTACCAATTTATTGTATTTTTGGTGTTGAAACTTATTTCGTTTTCAGCAGAGCATCTCCTTCAAGCATCATCTCCCTTCAATGACTCAAAGTACCAAGATCAAGCACACTCCCAGGTAAGGAACACGAATCCATGGCACTCTTACAGCATTTAGGAACTATCAGCTTTCTTACAAATCCCTCCTCACTCTTTGTTCTGTTCCCTGCACTGAACTTCGGGCTGGCATGTGGATGATTCACAACGCGGATCTGTACACAGCCCCGTGGCAGCACCAAGGCACTGCTGTCAAACATGCTCCTAGAAAAACAGCTGTCAAGGTACCACACACCTTTTGTATCACCAGCGTTCCCAGCTGCTTCAGACGGATTTTCACTTGGGGGCTTTTCTGACAGCTCCTTGCCTTGACTTGCTGCCAATTTTTCTGCATGCCTTCGTTTCGCCAGTTCGCGCCGATGAGCAATTTCTTCTTGAGTTAATGGCCTACATTGTATTTTAAAACATCAGTATTTGGTAATGTCATTTATTTTAAAATAAATTAAATAACAGTAATTAGAATACTATACTTGACATAAATGAAAATTCATGCAGAATGCCTTTTGTCCCCCAATACTATAATTTTAAGTCATCTAAAATTAGCAAACTCTTCCTCTACCATATTTAGACTTTCATTTTTCTTCCAAATACATAGAGATCAAATACTGTCATTTTTAAATACTTGTGGTATCTTTACTATTTTAAGGTAATCTTTACAGCAAGTGCTCAAATGCAGGGAAAAGTCTTTGCTTGTTAAAGCTACCTTTCATTAAGTGAATAAACCTATTAAGGCAAAAGACTTAAAACAGACAACAACAACAAATAATTTTAATAGTCTGATACATCCATCTACTCACTGTTACACCCTGACTTAAAGCAAAGTGCTTCAAAGTATAATTTAGAGCAACAAATAATAAAAGGTAAAGAATATTATCAACATTCTTACATAGGGCAATATAAAGAGGCTTGTTTGTCAATGCAAGCATTTTAAACAGCAAAGTGATATTCATCACACAGATGTGAAATCTAACATCACTGCCTAAAACTGTCCATTTGATTTTTAAATCTGGCCCTAAATAACAATGTTATATGATGTTATTTATATGATGTTATCTTCTAATTTAATGATTCCAAAGATAGAAAATAAATTCAGATACAAGTCATCTTCTCTTTTCACTTATCACTGTTTCTATTAATTTCCCATGTAAATGAGGGGAACCTAATCATTACAGATACTTTTAAGAATAATCTATTCTGTTTACTAATTTCAGTATCAACAAATTCTCAAGTTATTGCCTACATTAAAAAATAATCTTTAGTGGTGTAACTTAAAAGTCGAAGAAATAATTAAGTTATGTAGACGTAATTTTTATAATGGAACCAGAATGCTTTCAATTTCTTTTTTTTTTTTTTTTTTTTTTTTTTCCCCACTGGGAGCAATGGACATATATATTGCTTTCCAGCATTGATTATTATTTTGGAAATTTATTAATGTATTATTTATATTATAGGAATATTCTTAATGAAATTCTAACTCCAGAGAAGGAATAGAAGTCTTTTTATCATAAAATATGCATTTCTACAACACAACTGGACAAACTAATCACCAAGTCTTAGACCCTGACTTCAGCTGAAGAAGGTGAAACAGTCCCACAGCAAAACCTCACCTACACGGTGTGTCCTGCATTTGCTCACATGATGGATTCAAAACCAACAGTCCTTAGTGCTAAGATGGTTTAGGACTTCTTCAATCAACTGCATCAAGCACTCAGCATTAAAACAAAAAGTGCCCCATGAGTAGTTTTAGCTTGTTTAGTAGCCTCAGATAAGTCACTTCCCCTCTTCAACCTCCACTCTTACAAACACAGGTCAAGATTTCCTGAATAGCAACAGCAGTCATGAATGGTCAGAGGAAGAAAACCACAGGAAGCGCTACAGCAGTAGTCATTTTTGTTTACAGAAGAGCCATGTAAATATGATCTCTACTAAAAAAAGCACAGAAAGATTGACTCACTCTGCCATATCAACTATTGCACACTTCAAAATATGGGAAAACCCTGTTAATGACAGGTCAAAGGTTTTATGTGCAGTCAGTAGAAAGAGTTACTGGACACCTACTCTGCTCTTAACTGGATTAATTAGGGGCAGGAAGTTTTGAACAGATTACATGGCTGAGACCAACTCACTGCCAGTAAGATTTTTATTTTTATCGTAATCAGGTTGGTTTTCTGCATATAACACCTTCTGCAAGAGACTTAATTTTAAAAATGAGACACTTCATTAAGCAAAATTCTTCATAGAACTTGAAGAAATCACTTGGAACAGTTATCATGCTTATCTTGAACCCAAATGTTCAATTTGAAAGATAAGATACGTAAGTTAAAAATCTCTCTAGAAATTACCTAAGAGAGGCTCCCAGGATAAAACATCAGAATCTGAAGCACAGACTTTTAGAACTCAGAATCTGGGACAGACACATTGCATGTTACAGAAAAGGAGAATGCAAGACAAAATTGCCACTTGAAACTTCTTAGCAACTTAGGTTTTTTTTTAAAAAAAGGAAAAAACTGTCTTTTAAAACAATCATGACAGAAATAAGAGTATCTATCTCTGAAATTTCAAATACTGTGGTATTTCTGTTTGGCTTGTTTATTTTACTGCTGAAGAGAGCAAGGCTTAACAATACAAATGCAAAGCAGATGGTGGAGAAGAAAACTTTTTTATGATTTTTTTTTTCCCTGAAGGCAGCTGTTCGAAGTTATTTAAAGGTTTGGAATGTCAGAAAAATTTCTAGAGGAGATAGATTGATAGGGAAAGTACAGCTCAGACAGCCGAGGGTGTCATAAACACAGTCTATATATGATGACATAGTATACATACAGGGACTATGTATGCATTCCAACACATCTGACTGTCCAAAAATACTTTCCATTTTTGTAAATAATCCTGAGAGTAAAAGAAAAAAGTTTCTTTGCTTGTTTCCACTTTACATAGTATTTTTCAAAGTATCAGCATACTTAGGTGTCAAATAGCCTTAACCACAAATATCAAAGGTACCTTAAGATTCTGAATGCACTGGTCTAAGTTGCAGTATACATAAACACACTTAATAATATTCTCATTTGATAAAAAAGCAGATTGAGTGTAGGTGGGACTTTAAACTAGCAGGTACAACCTAGGCTTCCATCCTGGTTTCTGTCACCATCAATTTTCTATAAAATTAGTCACTCCCGGTAGTATCATTTGAAACTACAAAAAGATAATGTTGTAAAATAAATCCTTATACAGAGTTGTAACACAATCAAGCAGAACACAGAACAAGATTAATGCACATAAGGCATTGGATCTGCAACAAAACCAGCTTCAAATTATACCCTGATTTATTCAATTTCTCCAATTGGCAAAACCAATCAGAAGCAAAATCAATTTTGAACAAAAGCTGCCCACACCAAAGGAAAGGGTGTTTCATCTTCTTCCCCCTTCCCCTTTTTCACTCCATTAGAAAGGATCAACTGCCTCATAATATTGGCAGAAAAAAACAGCAACATGCAGTCACACAAAAAGCAACAAATAAAAATTCTGTAGCAGAAAGGGAAAGAGAGATCCCCTGACTCCAGAGAAATGCTATAGCATCCAGACACGGGAACCTCACCCAAGTAATGGAGCTGGCACAGAAGGGTGACCGCATCATTACCAACTCATCTTAAACTCAAACATGTGGTAAACAAATGCTATGGAAATAATAATGTGGGAAGGAGTATAATATACACACTATTGACATTTAATAGATTGCAGATTAAAGGCATTGGATTTCAGGTAATGTAAGCAAGCTCCTGCTGACTACTTCTATGATTCCCACATATCCCCAGGACAACGCATTTAGTTCAAAATGAATGACAACTAAACTTCCTCATGCAATCAATCCTCTGAACATGATCGCTTTTCTACTGTTTCACATTATCAGAGACAGACCCCAGCGCAAAGAGTTCAAAAATTCAGAGTGAATAATCAGAACAAAACCCCCATAGACAAATTTGCCTTTCATTATTGAAGTGTTATGTTTATGTTTTTAACCTCCGGACCATTTTAAAAAGGAAACACCACAGTCAAAACATCAACTGATTTCCAAAAGACTAACAGTACTGCCAGCGAGTGTCTGTGATACATCTCATGCCATGAACAATGGTTTTCAAGCTCTGAGAATGCTTTCTCTCCATACAGCTTTTTCCAGTTTAAACTGCATGAGCTCATGGACAGGTGTTTAACTTCACAATGTGGAGGAGGTAATTTCTTATAACATCTTTAAATCCATGTAATTTATAGAGATTCCTATTCATGACTCTGCTCCTCAGAATTAAGCTCTAGTGAAATCATTGGCTGCTGCTCTGCTCACCTGGCACTCAAAGAATTCTGTCTACAACATCCGTAAGGACAGCTCGGTCAAGTAGAGTTTGTTTGCTCCATTTCAGCACAGTGAATGTCCAGTGGTGTCCCTAATCCTTTAGAAGCTCATTAATTTCTGGATTAAACTACTTAATGTCTATGGAACAATTTCCATTCACAAACTAATGTACATCTACTAAGATCATTTACTATCAGTTCTATTGCAATCAGACTGGCACGCAATTCACAGTAGAAATAAATGTGTAAACACAAAAGGAAGAACTGAAAATGATCCAAATCACAACTTACATAAAATTTCATAGAACAGTCTTACAGGACTCTTTCAACAGGGAATACTCAACAACAGTTTGCATTACATTATATTGCAGTTATCATTCATTCTGAGACACGTAACAAAATAAGGTATCAATCCCAAGCTGTCACACTCTGCCTGGAAAAACACTCCAGACTGATAGAGTGACCTCTGATTTATCTCACATGCTGAATGTGCAAAAAAGAAAAAAGACGCTTGAAGCAAAACTCTTCCACTTAGGCTCATCATTACACAAACTACAGTACATCCAGAGATTCAAATTTCAACCATTACTATATATTTCTTTCTTGGATCAGTTGCCAAGGTCTTAGCCAGATTCAAATGTATACTGTTACTGAAATCTATTTCATGATAACCATAATAGGGGTTTTAATTTTGAAAAGCATTTATTAGTCTATTAATTATGCAACCGGATGCCAAATTCAGATGCTAACCTGTAAATCCAACAGCCTATTGAGATGATACATGCCCTATTCATTTCTAATACACCAACTACACTTTAGAACAAACTACTGATGAAAACAGAAGATGATGGGTTCAGATCACACTGAAAACACTGCAAGTCGTATTGCCTAAAACATACAAATCAATTTACTTGCAAGAAGACAGTAATTTCTTACAGAACTTGGAGCTTTATACAGGTTCTCATTTTGATCAATGTCATTTCAGCCGAAGATTTGGCAAAAATCACAGGATTTTTTTTCCAATACACTTTTTATAAAACATTAGAAAGAAAACAAATGAAGCACACTACAATCTGTTTAAGACATGCTAACAAGCTGTAGCATAAAACAAAGAAACAACTATCACCGTAATTTCATGCAGGATTGTATGCAGAAGTGCCTATTTCAGGGTGACACCTAAGAAAAAAAACAGTCCTGGTTTCAAGCTGACTGAGGAGAAAGAAGAACCTTTCACATTATCTGGAGGAAAATAGTAGAGGTATTATAGGTTTTATATCCCCCAGGGCAGTAATGATATATAATTTTAGTGCACTAGCTTATCTGTTCAATAGACTTTTCTTTATTACCACTGGAAAGTAGAAATGGAATTTCTTCAGTACCCTTTATTTATTTACATTATTCAGGATTGTAAGATGGACTAAAAGTAACATAAAAGGTTTGCTTCCTATTGCTCACGTGGCATGACATCACTGCAAGATTTACACATAAAGCTTTACTAAGTTAGCAGATGATTTCATCATAACAAACATGATATTCAGTTTGTATTTTCTTAGCATTTTACATTAAATAGCCCTAGCAATCAGATGGAAACAATTGCAATTAACTACTAAATATTTCTCTTTTACCCTGGGTTATATAAAGACAAGTCTGAACCTCAAGAAAAGCAAACTGGTACATTTATACACCCTGTAAATGCCAAGCCTGGCTTTTACTGATAAACCTACACTGGAGCATTGTGTGTTAGACTAGGGTTCAATGTCACACACCAGGAGAAACCAGAGAAAGGAACAGCATATGCTGAATGAACACCTAATATTGCACACAGCAATATTTTAGAATAAATAACCACAGGCATCATCAAATAAGCGAGTGGAGGAGGGGCCCTAATCTTTTCATCCTCTCTGCCCAACCAACAAATTTACATTTTTGCCTGACTTGGTGGGAATTAGCAAATAATTTCAGAAGATCAGACAGAAGAAACTGAAAGACGAAACACTTGCAATTCTTATTTCCTTACAAAACCTGGTAAAAACTAATGACATAGTGGTACCATACAAAAAGTCAATTTTCAAATCTTTCCAAGGAAAGATAAATATAAGCTGACAACCTGCTTTAACTTGACAATGAACAATTTTCCCATATATCCTGCTATTTAAACAGTAAAAGCAAAATCATACCAGCTTTAGTATAGAATCTATTAATTTTAAAGTGACCTTCAAGAAGATATTAGTTGCCAACAGCAGTCTCAAAGGAGGTTGTTTTAATTAAAAATCCATCCTTTGTTATAATTTACTGTACATCCCGGACTTAGAAGAGCTTTTTGCTTTTCTCAGCTTATGCTTAATAAGTGTTACAAGCAGATGGCAGAAATAAGGCAAACTATAAAAAATTACAAAGTCAGTTTGAATCTTCTAACAAAGTCACAAAAAGGCAACCTTACCCAATACTACCTCACAAAACGAAAAAAGAGACACCAGCATAGATCTACATTTTTTTTCCCTCTGGAAGTAGAAGACAAGTTTTGCAAAAAAAAAAAATTGGAGAAAACTCTTAAGATTTTTTACATGCTTTAACATGCTTAAAATCAGTCCTTCCCCACTCCCAGGGGATGTGAATAACCTACCTAAGGACCTACAGTCAGCATTCAAACATCAAGATACACAAGAGCACAGTTATGGTTCCTCAAAATTAACACGTAATTGAAACACACAACATGGATTAATGCTCTTTACTAGGAAAATGTGAAACAATTGGTAATAGACATAGTGTAGATATTCTCTCTTCCTCCCCATGTTCAGACATTCTTATGGAGCACCCTCATGGAATGCCAGTTTAAATATTGGATCCCACATGCTCCACTCAACCATCACTCAATTCTGTTAAGCACAATCTTCACTGTGTAACTGTAAATAGCACACGATGACCAATACCATTAAAAATATGCTCAAGAACCACAGGTACACAATGCTGTGTTTTTAAAACACTTGGATTTTGTTTCATGGAGATTGCTCTCCTTCATTAGAACTAACCTCCTTTTCCAATTTCTTCAAGAACTGCTTACCTGTAGAATCTTAACAAATCAAGTATTGAGAAATACACATTTAGCTCTACTGCTGTTTTTCAAATAATGGAAGCCAATTGTCACCTCCAAACAAGATCTTCAATATTACCTAATCAGAAAAATCACACAGTACTAATAATGACTGATTACCTCAAAGAGAAACACACATGTGATTTCATTTTAATATTAGCTAATTAGTAATTAATTGAATAATTTAATATGAAGGCCAGCAAGAAGTACTTTTCATACAAACTACAGAGCCAGACACTAAAATTTTCAATGCACTGAATAAAAAAGGAGAAAGGAAAGTAACTAAAATCTTGAAAATTCCTATGCCTGGCTCAAAAGCCACCTTTGTCTCTACGTCACATTCTCATCAGCTCAAAGCCTCTTGATTCTCCCAACAAATAAAAACCCAGCTCATTATCAGTGACAGAACAGCCAAAAAGCGATGGGCTCAGTGTAGCTGTCTCTATAACTGGAGTCCATCCCCAAAAGGATGGGGATGGGGAAGGGAGACAAAGCAGGAATGGCGCTGCTGGACCACACCTGAGCGCCAGCTCGGGCTGCAGGCACTCGGGAGAGCGCTGGAAGCAGCACTGCACCATCTAGTGCCTGCTCCGGCCCTGCACACAGCGCATCTGCCCCGAGCCCACAGCCACGGAGCGCTGCTGGGGCAAGGTCTGCAGCACACCACCTCGGTAAGGAACAAACGGAAATAAATCCAGCAAGCGTGTGAGAAAATCCTAAGGTAGTAGTAAAGCTTTCAAATATTACTACACAGTAGCAGAAGCATTTTTTGTATAAAGATTAAACATGCACCATCAGTCTAATTTAGCAGGAAAATTATTATTTTCTGTATTCCTTCACTGTACTGTGACAATCCCCCCAAAAACCATTAAATGGCCAGTTAACACAGAAATTGCCTACTGAAAATACTCCAGCGGCTTGGAGGGATGAAAGGTTAAGATGAACCTCGCTCTTGTAAACTCATCAGAAAAGTACATTTCTGTGGAAACGGCAGGTAAAAGTAGTACATTTGAGTGTGCCAGGAAAACGAGATCTAGAAGGATCTACTCCTCAAAGAAAAGAAGATGGTTATTAAACAACAAAAGGCTGTAACAAAAAATCTTCCAAAACTCCCAGAAGAAAATCTTTGGAAGTGCATTAATGCCCTTTGGATCACCGCAGAAGTCAGTCAGGATTTGGACTGCTTTAATCAACCCACTTTACTTTGCTGTTGCAATGGACAGGATGATCACTGAGCTGTTATGCCCAGTTTGATGGGAAGTGTTCTTTGGTACAAACACAAGCTGCTGTGATCGTGCCAACACAAGCTCACTGAAAAACCAGGGAAGTGTTACATCTCCATCATTTCCACACCCTGAAACTGCATACACTGAATGCATTGGGACGATACCTTTGGACAACAGTATTATTCTCCAACAGGTTTGCTGTATCTTCTAGAACGACTGTGATTAAACACATCACCTCCTGAACTCATTCAGAAAATCTTTACTTGCAGGAAAAGACCTTACTGCATTTTAAGAATTCATTAATTATTTTATCAGGTTTAAACCAACTTACCCATGCCTTCAATATAATTTTTTCCCCAAAAGTAACTAACATAGATCAGAAAGTAAAATGTTACATTTTCCTACCTTGGCTTATTCTGTGGCAATGCCTTTGCATCAACAGGAAACATTTTGGAAACAAAGACAATAACTGGTGCTGTTCCTTCACTACTGCATTCCATAAAAGCTGGAAAAAACATAAAAGGAAGTTATTTTCACCCTTTTTATCCCCCACAAGAATGGACAAAGATATGACTTTACATTAATTTTGCAGGCATTACTGTGTATTTCCTGTTTCAATGGATAATATGCTAAAGGACAAATCAACAGGAAAAAGTAGAAAATTTCTCTAACCTAATCATTTGATAACACTGCCTGTATCTTTACAGCTATAAATAAAGTGTGTTTCACAATAAAACAAGCAAAATTTCAAAAACAGAACTCTTGATAAAAAAATACATACACCCCAATTAAACAACTTGAGTTTACAGGCTGATTTAGATCACAATGGAAACCAGAGAGCAGCACAGGATTAAAACTGAACACAATTTATTCAGTACCTCAAAGTATTCTCCTTCCTTTCAAACTAAAGGAGGAAGTCCTGCAAAGGTCCAGATGCTCACAAAATCCTAACAACCTCACTGCAAGAACAGATATTTCTCAAAAGATGAAAGATTCACACAAAACTCATTCGATACATAGGAAATTCCCATAAACTATTTTTTTCATCCAACTTGAAACACATGAAATTCAATCCAGACAATACCATTCAAAACTTCTAACACAAACTGAATCATCTTCTCCTACACTTCTCCCTTTCATCTGAAATATGAAAAGACCACAGAGCAAAGGCAAACAAAAGCACAAGACTACTACTAAAAGTTAGCAAAATACTCACTAGATGTGGAAGTCCACTACTTGTCCATAACCAAGAGCAGTTAAGATCAAAGTTTACAGAGGCAAATTTCTTCCAATTAACTTACACTAATACAGTGTTGAATACTGTCTGGAGAATACCATGTTTTTAAATGTTCAATAAAGGATGAAAAGCCAGTTTTGTTCACCCCGGGAAACAATTCCTAACAGCCTTTAGGAATTTGATGTTCATATCTCATTTTTAATTGACATTTGATATCCTCTTAGATTTCTTGAAGCTCTCCTCAAAACACTGTGCTACAATTAATTACCAAAAGCTGATCAATACACTTGCAAAAATTAAATCCAAATTCAAACCACTACTGGCTAAAAATTAATGATTTTAACACACAAGTTAGCAAAATATTCAATTCTCAATTACATAATGACTTCTACTGTTCAGAACTAAAAGCAAGTATTAACCTTGTATTCTTGTAGGACCCCTAGTTTCAGAGTCCTGGACTTAACATCACCTGCAGCTTCAGTTGTCTAAAACCCAGGGATAGACAGGATTGAAGAAAAATGCATGGCCATAAAACTAAGACTATGCCATGTCAATGACAAACATCAACAAAGTTACTGGAAGTGGAATATTTATAAATTTACATATGGATTACTACACATCTTACACCCCAAAGACAGAACAAAACGACCAGGACAGAAACAACCTTCATGCTAACAGGGGAACACCTACTCACCACTTTTCAGTTCCCGAGTTTCTGGTGGCAAAGAATCAAATGTTCTTGCTCCAACACACATCAGCTTTTCCACTCTCTCTGCTGTGATGCCCAGAGGACTGGGAATTTTATTACACACCATGGCTAAAACACATTGTTAAGGATACCTATTTATATTTCCTTACTGAATGCAAACAACAGGAACACAAATACTTTCAATGCTTCTTTTATTGAGCCCCACACACTATCTGCCAGCTGCAGCAGATCCAAAACCCAGCTCTGTTGTCACAGTGCATTCAAGTTCCTCTCAGGTCAGCAACAATTTTTTGCCATTTATCAGGGGCAGAGTAAAGGAGGGGTGGCCCACCCTAAGTGCAGCGGGGAAACAAAGAACAGAACAACTGGGGCAAGATTTACAGAAGTAATTAGGATTTATGAATCAATAATTTGTGCACATCTACCATAATATAAGGTGTATCATATTATAAACAATGGGCACAGCTGACAAACAGCAAAGGCTGATTTTGGATCAAGAAATTTTATGCCTAAAAAGTAACACCAGATATCTACAGAACTTCATGGACAGAAAACCTGTAATACTATTATAAACACAAGACTGGTTTCTACTTCAGGGAAACCACTAAAACTTTAATATAAAACTACATTATGAAGGTGTATTATCAAATTATCTCCAGTCTCATAATTTAGTTTCCTAAAAATAAGATGTGCAAAAGCACAAAGTTGGCAGAATTGTAAAAATAATGGTAGATATGTAACTTGTAATGTTCCAAGCAAGAAAGTAAGCTAGCTTAGGCACAGACCTAAAAAAAGAAAACAAATTACACCAAATCACACACTGAAATATGTGAGCACACTTTGAAGTCTGAGAACTGCCAATAGGAAAAAAAAAAGTATCTTTTTAAGGATACAGAGGATTGCATCAGATATTGGTAGCCACTGGCTACAAATGGCATTAAGATGAACTTTTGGGTCTGCATGCCGTGACTCCCGGGCACCAATTCTCAATCCCAAAGAGGTGACTATCTTCTCTATTTTTTCTTTGTCTCTGTAAGGAAAATAATAAATAGATTAAAAGTCCACAGAAGCAATATATAACCGGCATATATAATTTTCGAGTATTTAAAAAAACCACCAAAGCACATGGAAAGCAATGACATGAAATCTTTATAGATGTTCTCACCTTTTCATAACAGCCTCATAGAGACTCCAAATGTTCTCCAGCACCAGCTGCACAAACAAAGGTTTCTTTCCTTTTGACTGGTAGAAGATAAAAACAGCTCATTACCAGCAATTCCTCACTTTTTCAATAGGCTCAAGACTGCACTTTTCATAAGGAGCATGTAAAACCTTTATTCAAAGTCAAGAAGCTCCTCTTATAAGAATGGTATAAAGCACAACATGAAATTTAAAAGTGGAGGGCAAGAGTTTCAATTTCAGAAAAAGAACCTGGTAAATATGGCACGTGACTACCTCGAGCCTGCTTATCATCCTTTTTATAACTGTCAATCATCAACTATGTAAACAGCAAAACAATCATGATTATATGAAAATAGGGAAACTACCTTCTCCTCTTTTAACTTTCAGTGGTGGAAATGCTTAATGCTAGAGGGACAGAGATCCATCCTACTCTTGTTTCTACACTGTTAATCTTCCTTTCATCCTGCGTGTTTCTCTCCATGCTGAAACCTTGAAGCTGCAATGTCCCTTATTCAGTGGGCACTGCTAGATGAGATTTCCTCCATGCAGAATTTGAGTGATCAATTTTGGAATGTTCTATGCTGCAAAGGTTGTTGCACGGCTATCCTGGGGATTTATACCTCCAGTAACACTGAGTCAACAGGCACTGAGGCCAAGTTTCAGAGTACACTATGAGGAATAGAATTAGGAACAAAAAAAGAAAAAAACCTCCAAAATATAAAATTGTATTTTTGACACTCTCCATACCTGATCACCTTTCATTATCTTCTTTGCTTTTGTATTTAGATAATAATCTCCCCATAAAGTCTTCAGAAGTACTGCAGGCTTGATTCCAATTTTTTGGCTGTACAGTTTAGCAAAATGTTCAATTCTGAAAGCAAAGAAAACGTATCTTGTAAAAAGTGTTGTATTTTTTACAGCAACAGCTTAGGTGAAAATCACACAAAAATCTCAAATCCTTGTTTTATTTCTACTTTCCCAGTTGTCTTCACTTTAGTTCACATTGTTTAACATTTACACCTTCAAAAATATTTATTTGTAACAGATCAAAAACATCAACACTTGTACTTGAATGGCTTTGTTTTGTTTCAAGTCAGCTTCAAGGCTTTACTTGAAATACACATTTGTGTACTATCCCTCATGAAAAACTCAAAAGCATAATACAAACCTTATAAATACATTAGTGATGACTCTCGAACTTGTTCTTTGAAAGACTTCCCATGACACATTTAACTATGGTCTGGGACCAGAGCAGAAGATGTTAAAAACCAAGCATTCTCTTGAGCCACACTTGAGCCATCAGATGGTGGCAATTATTTTTAATTAACCACTTATGAAACTTCCTGTTGTTTGAATCATTGCTTTAATAATGAGTAAACCCAATAAAATTATATAAAACTGTAAGGCTGTAACAGTGTTGCAAAGCCAGTTGTGGTGTTCAGCAGGCCCCATGAGTTAACAAAAGCAGCCTGCTTAGGCCCAGGGAGGGAGTCCTGAACAAGCTATGGTTTCCTTGCTGAAAACGTTCAATGAGCAGTAATAAAAAATATCTCCTCATATTTGCTCCCTGTGCATGCAGAAAAAATAAAAATACACAGTTACAACCATACCAATCCTATTTAAGAACAGTGCTATCTGATAATCTTTTCTTTGAAATGCTGAATTCTTAAGTTTTCGCACAGCTAAAAAAAAGGACCTGTCCATGTCAGCAATACATAAGCTGTGAGTTCTGAACTAAGCCCAAGAAGATTTCTTTTCCAGAAACTACCTAAACTTTCAATTCAGGGAGAACTTTCAACATTCTTGTGCCAGCAGCTCCTGCATATGTATTAATGGCATTTTTCAACACTTGAGGACTATGAGAAAAGCGTATGTACTTACCACATTGGATGAGGCTGGCACTGCCTAGTAAATTAATTTTTTCTGCTAATACCTTCAGGAAAAGAACCCACTACCAAGAAACAGCAGCCAAGACTTTCCATAATTAAAAAACGCTCCACTGATCCATATATCACCACACAGTACTGTAGCTGGCAGTCCACAAGAACCTCTTGCAAGTAACTAAGAAAAATGTTCTTTCTTCCCCCTCCATTATATGATTTATTAGAGCCAGGGCCTGACAGTTCATTGGAAGGAACAAAACAGTCTTGAAAGATAATTAAACGAAAACAGCCCATTTGATTTTCCCTTTCCTCTGAAATGGCAAGAGCTGTTTGTGTTGGACAACAAACTACGCATGGCACCTTAATTTAAAAATTCTGGAGATGATTTTCTTTAAGGGCTCTGCAATACTCAAGACGTTCCCTGTGTCAGCACCGAGCCCATCCCTTTAATTGCATTTCAGGATGAAGACAACGCCTCCACCTCGTGGCCAGCGACCAGAACACGGGCACTCCTCACGCCTGTGCCCTCCAAAGCAATCGCGGTACCCTCAGCCAGCTCCTGCCCTTGCCTGGTACAGCCTAGCCCATGGCACCAAGTAATAAAATACTGTTCACCAGGCTGGGCTGGACCCTACTGCGGGCTCAGAAGCTCCTGTGTAAGGAAACAGGGATCCCTGTCACTCAGATAATTTATACACAGCTGCATACCACAGAAAAATCTAAGAAACATCTTTAGAAACATGAAGTAACTGAAATACTTCAGGATTAACAGCAGTAATCAATTAAAAAAAAAAAGTCAGTAATTAAATCCCAAACTCACCCAAAACCCCAGCCATCAATTGCGCTGGCAAACACCACGTTTCCATGTTCTGGTGAAAAATAGAGGTGTGAATCATCAGTATCTTCCAATCCAGTACTCCAGTCATAAATTTGATCTCCTGGTGCTGTGTCTGAAATGCTTTCACTTTCTGTTTCTTTTTCAGCTCTTTCTTCTAACACTTTGGAGGTAAAAAGTGTTCCAGTGACTGCATTGATCTAGAGAAGGACATGTAAGGACACCTTCAGATTCATTCACTCTTTCACAACCCTTGCAATTAAAATGCAATTTCCCCACCCTCGAAAACATAAAAAGAGAGGTTTTGTTAACAAGACAGCATACCTGTGATTCATTAGGCAATTTAAAACACACCTAATTCTACACACTTGAAGATAACTGGAGTTATCTGAGAGATAACAGTTCATGAGACTGGTGTTTTCACATGAACACCACGCAGTTTCCAAGCCAAAGTCAGCCACACCAGGACTGAATCAGACAGAGTATCACGTGTAACACACGCTGTCTCTCAGAACCAGGAACTCTGAAATACGAACTTGCTTCTGCCAACAAACCAAACAACAGAGGGCAAAGGGAAACCAGGCAGGTAAGTGCTCCCAAGCGAGCTCAGGGGGGAAAAAAATGTTGAGGGCAACTTAAACTACAATTTAAAAGATGAATCAGCTTTATTCCTACATAAATCCATCAGTATCAGGAAGAGAGTAACATTTGTCTACCTCCACTAAGTTTAAGCAACTTAACAGAAGAACAAAACATCCAGCATATTATTTCTAAAAATGAAGACTTTTCCTGATGACCTGTCAAGAGGCATTTACTGCTCTTTTCTCCATCATGGGCATTCTAAATAAACCTCAAAACCAATCAGGAATAAGATGCACCTCAATGTTAAAACTCAGGCTGGAGGTTATATAGTCCCACAAAATCTGCTGTGTGAAATGACACTACAGCACAAATACCTGTTCTAAGATATTCTTGAGGTGCAAGTATGCTTCCTGAGGGGTGAGCTTCAGCTCCACAATCAAGCGGTCGATTTTGTTAATCACCAGGACTGGACGTATATTTTCCAGCCACGCCTGCCGCAGGACTGCTTGAGTCTGAGAAGGAAAGAGTTTTAAAAAACCCATTACAGAAAGCCTGATAGCACCAAAAAGACAGAACACTAAAAAAAAAACAAAACCAAATATAATTCTAAAATGTAATAAACATATAGTAAAGGACAGGTTGACACTCAAACCAGAAATTTGACTCCCACAGTATACAGTGTTAGTTATTGAAGAATTCTGCAGAATGGTGGGATTTCATGGCAAAAACACCCATAATTACAAAAGCCAAACTAGAAGAGTAAGCCATGAAAAAAACTACCTCAGTGTTATTTTGTATATTCTTTTCCAAACCCTGAAAGCCCACGTAAATATATGAAATTATTTCCCTTACGATTTTTCTCCATCAAATTTTCCATTACCTGAAAAATGGCATACTCACTGTTTCAATCCTGCACCTCTACACCCACTCACCAGCACTGTTCAGTTTTTCAGTACCACTATGATTTTTACTAATCACTCTCATACCTCAACTGCATTGTCATTTATTAAAAGTTTAGTAAAACTTAGTCAGCTCGTCTTTTATTTCTATAGAACCCACTTCAGACTTTGCTTACTCCACTCTTTCTCTGTTTAATACGCTTTATTTCACCTGTGGACAGACTCCTTCAACAGCATCCACCACTATGATGCAACCATCACAGAGTCGGACAGCAGTAGATACTTCTGAAGAAAAATCCACGTGCCCTGGGGAGTCTATTAAATTAATCAGATACTCCTGATCACCTAGGATCAAACAATAAATTAGTACTTCAGAACAGTTTTCAAAAATGTTTCTTCCAGACACCCAGTTACACTGCTTCAGCTATTTTTTTTAATGTCCTGACACTAACTACACCACAAAAGCCCTTACAGCACAGCACAACAGGCATCTCAACAAAGTACTAAGACTGTAGCAAAACTTGGGGTTTTTTGAAAGAAGGTTTGGCCTTTAAGTGACATAAATTCTAGACTCAAGATCAAAATATACATATTTATATCCAAAGTAAAAAGATGAGGCAACTACTCTCACGGCCTCCACTCAGAGATATGACTGAAGATGTTTTTCCTGACCCCTGGCTGACTGTTACTTGCCTAAGCCTCTGCAGAATCACGGCCTAACACTGAGAACACAAAAGTAAAAGTTGTACACAAAGATCACAACAGCAACAACGGAGAGACAGGGAAAATTAACAGAAATATATATTAAAATTTATACATGCCAGCATCAACAACTTACCTTTCACAAAGTGCAGTGAAATTGCACTAGATTTCATTGTTATTCCTCGGATCTGTTCATCTTCCCTGCTGTCAAGGTATCTCAGCTGAGTACAGAAACAAAAGAAAATGTAGTAAGTCTAGAAACTTCTTCACAATTTACTTATCAACTGTCAGACTATGGTAGCGAGAAAACGAGGTTTAGCAAGCCTACAGATGGAATTTCCTTAATGATCAAGAATTTACAGTCCCAGCATGTACACACCAGAATTCTGTTAAAAGTGACAGTGTAACTCTACCTTTCCTGCCAAGCGGCTGGAGATTATTCCATTGCTAGATATAAGGCAATCAGCTAGAGTCGTTTTGCCTGGAAAGAAAAATAAATTACTTTGATTACATTAATACAAACGATGGCAAAAGAAGCAACATATCGTATTCTAAGATACCAACATTAATAAAGGCCATAAAACACGACAAAAGTACAAATCAACTTTAAAAAAACCTCAAATCCAATAATTCAGCTTCGCCTGTTAGGTGCACACAAATTTATTTTTGAAGAGTGGATGAAAACTTACCTGTCATGAACAGCAAAGCAGTTGAAATAACAAACAGTACATCAGAACCTCATTATAACATGCAATTAGACAAAACACTTGTGTTCTAAAGAAAGTGCTTACTATTTCCACTTACACAACAAACTTGTTCTATTAAGCAAACGCAGAAAAATATCATCCTGCTCCTCAAACGTATATTTAAATCATGCTGACATTCACCATCATAGAGGTAGAAAACATTCGATTTCAACTATTTCAAATTGTTATACTGTAATGCTCTTTTCTGTAAAAGACAAGTTGCATCAGGCCAAGAAAAAGGTGCATAACGCAGATTTACTCTTTGAATAAAGTTAAAGACAGTTTAAAGCTAAATCCACAAAAACCTACTACTTTAGAACAGTGAACAAAGTATGTCACCATCATTCACCCACACGCAAGTCTCCTCAGGAGGAGGAGACAGCACCACCTGCCTTACCGTGATCCACGTGGGCCAATATACAGATATTCCTGATGCCGGACGCCTTCTTCTGGAGGCCAACCATCTTCTCCACGCTTGTGAGCACCATGGCTGGCTAATCCTGCCAACGGAACAAAGCGTTTTACCGAGGAGTCAACTCGAGAAAACGCTGTGGGTTTTAATAACGCAAACTGCGATTAGAGCTACACCCGGGGAAACCTCCGGCGACACGTGGAGCGCGTCACGGCCCCTCCGCCTCCGCGGGGACACCCGGAACCACGGGCCGTGTCTGCGCTTCGGGAGCCCGCGTGGGCGCAGCTCGGGCTGGCAGCGAACACGGAGCCGCCCGGAGAGCAACAAACCTCACGGTTCTCCCCGGCCGCGGTTCGCCTGCCCCTCCGAGCGCGCACGGCCGCGCTGCCCCGAGGCTCCCGCGGCCGCCCCAGGACGGGCACAGCGCTGCTCGCCCGCGGGGTGCGGCGTGCGGGG